>LWMK02000022.1:222283-316590 GCA_001693075.2 Taenia saginata
AGTCGGCCTCCTCTCGTCCCGTTCTACCCGCGTCACGACTGTTCTTCCTCTTCTAGGCAAAATTTGCAAAATACATTCAATCACCCATCACAACTCAGTGATCCACAAAACTCATCACTCCACACCCAAATAATTCAACACACTCCAACTCAAAATGACCCTAACTCTGCCAGGGAGGAAGTCAACTGCCACACAGTATGCTAATTCCCCAAAAAACACCGCCAGCGTCGACCACTCCCAGTCCGCAAAACATTCGCTCTTCGTAAAAATTTGTCCAACTACCCAACACACTGAGTTTATTTTATGCCGAACAAACGAAATCTGTTGTCACAGCAAAAGAAAATCATGCGACACACCTCCCGATGAAACAAAGCTATACACAAGGAAATAGCACAGGAAAACGGCCAAAAGTAATTGCAAATGGAACCTACTGTCAAAAATACACAAGCACTTGCCATCATATGCCAATCAAATTGGCGCATGCAGTGTCAATCCACCGGTTAGCAGGACTCTCACGTGCACCCACATTCTCCCATTCAACGGGGACATCGTGCACCGATGCCAGGAGTGCACACACCGATAATCACAACCAAAACGTGGCAATTTGAGGCGAGACAGCTCAGGAAGCATACCGAAACACCCTCTCCCACTTGTTTGACTTCTGTCGCCCCGATTGGCCCACACAGATGTCGAGCTCCAAGCATGCACAGATTTGCCTCAAGCTAATGAATGCAACACTCATGCACCCATCCTACTCACAGCCACAGATCAGCCATCACAACAAATAACAACTCAGCATTAAGCATCGGCTAGAGACAACTCACTCACTTTTCCGTCCGACTCACATCGTACACCGACGTAGGCATGAGATTGAGAAGGCACTCAAAATGTTACACCTTGACGTACAGTAGCTNCCTGAGGCGAGACAGCTCAGGAAGCATACCGAAACACCCTCTCCCACTTGTTTGACTTCTGCCGTCCCGATTGGCCCACACAGATGTTGAGCTCCAAGCATGCACAGATTTGCCTCCAACTAATGAATGCAACACTCATGCACCCATCCTACTCACAGCCACAGATCAGCCATCACAACAAATAACAACTCAGCATTAAGCATCGGCTAGAGACAACTCACTCACTTTTCCGTCCGACTCACATCGTACACCGACGTAGGCATGAGATTGAGAAGGCACTCAAAATGTCACACCTTGACGTACAGTAGCTAGTCCGACTATGCCAAGTGCACAGAGCATCGGCTTTTCGTGCAACATCAGCCCACTGCGCTGAGCGTTGAGTGGTGTCGCGCACCCCAAACTTCTTGCCACAAAAACAGAACTGACTGTTTCCAATTCGACGGTGAATACACCCTTCGTGAACATCTTCTACAATTCTGTCACAGGTACGGAGCAACTAATCGGCTACAATGATCCAACTGCCCACCATTCACGGAATAGTTTGATTTGCGATATAATTCACGAAGGAGAAGGCCATAACTCGAAACAATGATCAGAAGTGCGTCATTGGAACTGGTTACGTGTAACACTAGATGAAGAGGAACAATGAAAAGGGCGGAAGTGTAGGATGAACATGACTGCAGCCTTTCTTCCTTTCCAAAAGAACGTCGAATAGGAAAAGGAATGGAGGTGGGAAACCCACCACCTGTAGTTCCGTTGCCGTCTCCTGATTGCCTTCGTTCATCCACCTCCACGTCGGCCGTCTGCTGTGAGGGGACATTGTGGTATTTAACAAAGTGCGTTGCCAAACAACTAGCAAATCTTAACCACCTTCAAAAATCATCACTCTACATTACAGTGACTCGAGGCATCCCACTCACAACGACCCAACCCATGAAGAATATGGGATCAATCGTCGTTCTAAATGTTATACACTGAAAAGCATTGGCGAGTCCAACCATTCCGAGCACACTAAGCATTTATCCTCCGTTCAACTCCACCTACCCACCTACTGAAGTAAGCTTTACGTACCGATTGTCAAAGCAACAGCAAGATAATAAAGCATTACTCTGTATGAGGAAATAGCACAGAAGAACAGTTAGGGATCTTTGTAAACGTATTCGCCTAGCAGAAAATGTATTATTACGTGCATACACGTTTGTCCTCACATGCACACGCACCGAATAACAAGACTCTCTCATGTCCACAAGCGTTCTCTCAATTAACAGAGTCAACACCGAGGTAAGGCAATGATCACATTAAGTACCACAATCGTAAATAGCAATTCGAGTAGAGAAGGGGAGAAGCGTGAACCGAAATCGGTCTTTACAACTTCCTGGCGTCAGTCTAGTACGCTTAGTTCATTCTACGCAGATGTTAAAGTCAAAGGGTGCACGCGCCTCCTCTTAACTGAGGAACAAACCGCTTACATCCTTGTTGGCCACTCCCTCACAAAATACGCACAGAATGTTGTGCAACGAATCAGAGAGAATGGATGCACGGAAGTTCAATGAAACTAAGTCACACAAACCAATACAACCAGATATAAGGGGCAAAAGGTGAGGAACACTGCTGCCACAATAACTACAAAGTGCTGCAAGGAATCCGCCTTTTAAAGATCCGCCATATATCAATTTAGAAAGCGAGTGATGCATTTATTCGCAACAGTAATCTTGTCAATAACAACACATGCAAAGATCAACATACGTAGAGCAAAATTTACTCGCGTGGCGGCACACCACCTTGTTGAACCCGCAGTTATTTTTTGCAGTACCCTCAAAGTCATCAGAATTCTCAGCTTAAAATTTTACGTACATCAAAATTTACAGCAAGTACTCACCTTAACTGTATCTCTAAGCCGCAAACCTCAACATCAAATCGTAAACCACAAAGAACCGCAACGATTCGGACGATTTATACGAAAACGTGTACTCAAACAAACTTTAACCGGAATTGAATGTTACCTTATAAACATTAGTCATATGTAAGGATAGATGCATAAATATTTTTTTGTAATATTTGTGCTGCAACAGCCAAGTTGAAAACAGATTATTCGACTTGCTACTGATTTGCCAATAGGGTCTTCACGATGGCAGTAGATTTAAAATGAGTCGTGTCTTTCCACCTCAAACTATTTTAAAATGGAAGGGACAGTTGATTTTTTCTGATGATGTTTATCAATTAGCCATTGGTGCTTAAATTGCAAACAGCACTTTCTTTGCCCTCGTGGTGCAACTTCACAAAGATTTGCCGTTCTTTTACCTTTGATTGAGTGGTCATTATTCACATAATTATGCAGCTGCGTGAAATGCAGCAGCCTTGATTGTAGTGTCCTGAGACTTTCCTCAAAGTAGAAGAAGGCAGAGTACTTGGGCAGAATACGCATATTTTGGAAACAGAGGAATTGGGGGCTGCTGGCATGACGCGGAGGCCAGCCAGTCGGCAAGTACAACATGACCACCAAAGTGACCGAAACTGGCGGTCAGAATAAACAAAATGTTACATTGATTCGGTTTTTCGTTTATTTTTCTACGAACGCATGACGCAGCATCTCGAGGTTTCCTTGAATGCAAAAGAAGGTATAATACTAGGACTGAATACATTTCAGTAGACGGAGAATATGGGGCTGTCGGCATAACCCTGAGCCTGGGCCCTCCTCTCCCCCCCTTTCGGCTAGGGCAATATGGCCATCCAATTCCGAAACCGAAGCTGGCAGCCAGAATAAGCAACGTATAACATAACTCCTCCTCTTTCGAGCGTCGTAAATCTTCCGCGTCAGCCATCACAACGTAATCAGTGCTGAAACAAACATTCACGGGCCAACCGTGCCAGTCGTCGAAATTTGGGCTCAACTGAGGCGACGCTTGACCATCACGGCATTAATCCCTCTTGGCAGTTTGGCTGAACTCCGAGTTTCGTCCGATTTGGAACATAAATGAGCAGTTAGAGATTCTGTTGACGTTAGTATACCGGTTCCCTGAATCAGGTATATTAGGGAAATCCATTAAACGGCTAGTGTTGCCTCAGTTGTTAATGACTTTCTTGCACAACACGGAGATGGGGTAGATGTCAAAGTTAGACGTCTTCCTCAACTCTTCTGTTATAGGATATCAGAGATTTTCCCACCCATATTACATGCACTTCTTCCTCACCGCTACGGACTGTCACAAGCGGTATAGCTCGGGATAGAAATGCTACAAAGTGGGGTCTGGTCTCCGCTGCCACCAATGTAGCGTGCCGAGACTTCCTTGAAGGCAAAAGAAGGCATAATGTTAGGGCAGATTCATCTACATACATTCAGTACACAGAAGGATTGGAGGTGCTGGCATGGTTCGGAGGCCAGCCCCACTCGGCCAGGGCATCATGGCTACCCAAGTCCAAGACCGACACCGACACCGACACCGAGAACGAAACCGGCAGCCAGACCAAACAAAATATTGCAAGGGAAACCTACAAATATTTCCTATCTATGCACATGATCTTCTATTGTAGCTCATTTACTCACCTTTCTCGAAGATTTGCTTAATAATTTGATGTAGCCTGCGCACATGAGAATGGGGTTGTCTCGGTGGCTAATGCGAGACTGGCTAGAACCAACTTGTCGAAGAATTTAGCACCCTGGTCTTGTTGCTCTTCCTTTCTACGCAAAGTCACCACAAAAGTTTGGAATTTTGTTCACTTTTTAAATAGTCGCTAGAGGTCAAGGATCATTTAGACAGTTGCAACTCTTTATTCTATCCATTTGCAGCACCAATGCCTTCTATTCCATGAGATTTGGAGGAAAATCAACCACTTATGAATTGCGAATTGCTCTCTGATTGGTTGATGTCTTGTTCTCACGAAACCGCTTTTAACCACCAATCCCCTTCATTATCCTTACCATGAGAAGGTTTGTAGTTGCGTGAATGATCTCCCCCCGTTGGTGCCCAATAAAACCTGCTGTAAGTCTAGGTTGCCCCATCACCGCTAATAGAGCCGTTTAGTGGTGACAACCATCACAAATGTGTGCTTGGGTGACATCTCAGTGACATTGACTACCAACCCACACTGGTGATTGAGCTCCACCTCGAGAGTGGAACTAGTACTCGCGATGGATAATGTTATTAGGTCTCCGCTTTCTCCAACCATCATCGTGCGTTGACTTGCCCAATCCTTTTCCTCTCCTTTACACTCACACAAATTTCCGATTCAGCTGCTACATGCCATCGTTAGCTCTACCTGCCTCTGTCTTGGTGTTAAGTTGTGCAGGCAATTTCAACGCCGTAGTGCACAACGCACTCCACAACCGATTTCTTCCAAAGGACATTTCCTGTGACTGCTCCTCCTTCTGAAGAGACTACGGTAAATGCGCACAATGGATGGCTACGGTCATCTGTTGACTACGCTGCTGGATAGCCCTGTTTCCCGTGAAATATGTGTTTTACGATCCATAACTTCCACCTAAGTGCTCATCATCATTCAAAATGTAACACTTGTGGAGTAGGACAGTGACTGTGCGTGAAATGCTGAAGCCGATGCTGGTGCTTTCGCTACTGGCGATGCATACGCGTAATGTCTCGATTCTCTCACATCAACCTCCACATCTTGCACGCATGGAGGTGACACAACGTTGTCAGAAGTTACTTGGGAAGGAACTATGGGGAAAATGGCAATATGGGCTGAAGTGTTTGCTGCTTTCACGGGCACAGGTGATGAACGCACTACTAGTTAATCAGGTTTTCTTCGTCGCTAGCCTTCTTTGAAGCATGAGCCAGACGTGTGGTAATATTGATGGAAAGAATCGAGCAACACGTCATCCAAATGACTTCGGAATGCTTCATTGGCAATGCGAAATTGAAAGGAGCTTTGTAGTGCATATCAACAAAGCCTGAGAGCCTGACAACATGAACGGAGTCTTATGTTGCCGTTGTGGAGGCTGATATAGGGAGAATAAGGATAGTCTGGCATCACCTTGAGATGGATGCAGTCGTTTGTGCTGCAAAGATTTATGAATGTTGGATTTTGCAGACGGGAATTGAAAATACACAGCGTTAGCACTCCGAAGAATGGGCGATGCCTGCAGCACCGCTCCGTTATCGCCCTTCTTCCTTCTTCTTTCCTGATGGCTGTTTGACTGTGATGAGTCACTGAAGGTTCTGGCCGATGTCTGCTTCCGGTGCCACGATCACGTGTTCTGTGGTGTCCGTCACTGCACTGTGAGGAACGCCTATTTCTTACCCTCAGTACCGTTTTCATGCGTCCCCCCCTCACGTAACTCATGCTGTGCTCATTTCAGTTGTTCTATGATGTGCATCCATTTTGGTTGTTGAAGTTGGGGTAGGGATTGTAGGTCTGCCATTAGGTCTTGAGATTACGGCTTCTAGTTCAATGCTGAAAGTCGGCGATTCTCTTGGCGCTGACAATTCATTTTGCGGAGTGATGGGTGGGCTGCTGACAGAAGTGCCTGTGCGGTTTGAATGCGAGTGAACAACTTAATTGGTGACCGTTACTGCGTCCACTACTTGACACTTTAACAGCTTGTAGAGTTGTCAAGTGAAGGGCAAGTTGCGGTCTTGTCGACATAAGGGAGGTGTTTACGTGGAGGCAAAGGTGGACTCAATCGTGGTGGGAATGCGTGCTGTTGTGGACATGAAGTGGATGCTGCCGCTGAAGGTGGACATCGGTGCATCGACAGCGGTGGTGAATGTGTGTCGCGGTGTTCAATGTCGGACGCGTCCTTCTGCAAATGAAAGCATAAAGCGAGGACCTACCGCGTTCAAATTCATACACACATTCCAAGTCATGTTGCTTACAGAAATGGGTTGGTTGTGAGGAAGAAGCACTGCATGAGGAATTTCTCCTTTGCATGAATATCCTGTAAGAACTATGTTCCATAAGAATGGGGAGTGGGCAGCATTTCCTACTGTCCCCTCGACAGACGGAAATGAACGTGGACACTTGACTGCATTTTGAGCTTATCGTTTAAATTTTTTTATCGTTTTGTGGTCTCTGCATGTCTCCGCCTCGCCTGATTGGACAAAAATGCATGCTTCCAAGAGGCCTAGTGGATGCGCATTAATAGTATCGGCTCCAAACTACAAGTGTAGTGTGGAAAATCGGGTTTAACTATATGAGATCTAGAAACAAACGGAAGGCATTTGGAAGTCTGGTAGAAACACACTCCTGAAATGCGTGGTACAATTGTAAATAGCACTTCCCACTTGCAAAATTCTATCCTGGACATGCGCAAGGCAATAAGCAAGTGACGGGAACAAATGGAACTCTTCCACCCCCCTTCTACTTAATGCATTATTAATGTAGCCTCGAGGCACTACGTTGTTGAGGTACCTTTTCCAACGCTCTACAATCTGCTTGCTTGATCACCAACATCGGATGACATTCTCACGAGTCATTGCAATGAGCAGTTAGCAATTCCATCCCATTAAATGGCCTGTGAATGCCGAGCCCAAGTTAGTAGTTAGCACCACATTTAATTTAAAATAAATAAAAAGGCTACAAGGTTGGATGAAGACGCAAAACAATGGAAAACATTGTGAGAGTGTAGAGGTCACTGGGTGAATGTGTGGGTAAATCATGTGTTAACATGTAGGTGCAGGTACATTAGTCGTGCGACTTGTACGGACACACTTGACCGCCTCAGAACCGCTTTCTTCGGGACACTGCTGTTGACCAAAGTAATTGTTGAAAGAATTTGAACGTACATTGATTCTCAACGTATGTGACTGCGATTCATTTCTGGGTTGGAGATGTTACTTCAACTCTTTCTCGTCGTGTTGGCAACCTCAATCTTGCATGGAGATTTCATAGGGCAGCTTGAAACTGGAGGGGGGGTGATTAGGCCCTGGAGGGCATAGTCGAGACTCCATTCGATGTGTTAGCTAACAATACACTCACTGGGTTGCGGTGGTGGCTCCCACGTCATCCGCACCGAATGAGGGTAGATTGCTTCGAGGTTCACATTGCGGGAAATTGTAGCATCTAGAGAAATAAAAATAGAGCAATCTAGCGTAAGTTACAGGGGGGTTATGAAGCCTTATTATTTTCGGTGATATCCCATGTATCACCATATGGAAGGGAATGGACGTGAAAAGATAAATCANCCGTGAAAAGATAAATCATTGGGAGGGACGAGAGAAGGTCAGCTGCTAAACTGTTGCTATAGATGATTGGGAAGAAGACATACCTGCCTGCATTACTTCACATGCTGATGGATCAAATAGCAGACTAAAGGCATCAGGCAGTACGAGATCCTCCACTGTGACTGCATGTCACTAACGCCTCCCATCCCCTTACATAATGCTCACTCATTCCAGCGGTATACACAGATCGTGTGATTGAGGATTGCCAAACTTTAATATAACCTCGAAACTACACATCTATCAATCGACGTCCACGAAAACGTGCATTGAACTGGCTCTGAGAGAAGTTGCCTCAGGTGCCTGCCTATGTATGCCTGTGGCAGTAGACAGGCGGTGTTCAGATCTAGACAGCCACTCAAAATGGAGTACTTTATCACCCCAGTTCGTGTTACAGCACTGTCTTTTCGGTGTAAAGAGATAAAAAAGCACCTGTGGCCTTGGTTTGACAGGTAACTGCTCAAGCATAATAAGTGAAGCAGTCTGTACCACTCTGTCCAACTGCTGGACTCAAGCTACCGTCTGCATCACACTCACACCAGTTGTTCCGCTACAAATCATCATTTATTACGGTTTCTTTGATTCGGCCTTACTTTGCACTTACATGCTTTCTAATTAACGCATTGAAGGGCAAACTAAGGTAGGCAAATGCAAATGTGCGATTTAAAAGGCACTTCCTAACTGCGCAGGAAAGGCGCGATGAGAGACGAGCGGCAAGTAAAGTAGCAAGGAAGAGAATGAATCGACTTAGACGTATTTGGTGGATTTGATTGTGATGAGATGTGGGATTGAAGTGGTGTGATATGCTGTAATGTGCTGTGGTGTGATGGGATGGGATATAGCCGCTCTGCTTCTACACGTGTGGTGATCAGTGTAAAGCATAGGAAAGCGACTTACCGACTGCCACCGGGAATTCACCGTGCGAGATGGAAGTTACTAACAAGACGAGGCAGAGTGGAAAGAACATCTCCAATCTCAAAAAGGATAGCAGTCACAAATTACACGTGGTGTGCTCATATATACTCTGAGTTGCAATGTAAGCCAATGAAAATGCTCGTCCTTGACCTACAAAGCAAGTTGTGCATTCACAAGCACACTGTGGTCGCACGTGCCATTGAACCGCACGAGCAATTGCTCTGCTGGTGCTAGTAAGGACGTCCGTTGTCGCAAGGTAGCTCTAACTTCCGTCATCGTGAATGTTTGCGGATCTGTGATGAGCTGCGATATTGCTAGTGGGTAGTTTGCACAAACTTTTGAGATTGTTCATGAACGAACTGGGACCATGAAAGTAAGCGGGGTTACAATGCTTGAATCACTTTACGAACAGATATCAGTAGTGGTGGCTGTGGATTTCGACGCAGGAGCTTTGATGTGTACACTACAGAATAGGTGGCAGACTCTCCCTACAGATACTCCCTCCACTGCCATCCAACGCAGCACATCACCTTCATCATACCCTCATCGCTATGCGGCAAATACACACCAGCCGTTTCGGGGTGCCTGAACGAATCTGCGATCCACTTCATGACACTAGACAGTAGGAAGGAACTTGCGTCAACTATTTTACTCATGCCTATCAGGAAGAGGTGTCGACTTTTCAATGAAATCCAGCCGGTGGGAAGTGGTCAGTAGGAAGCACTCGATTCCTTCCAAACATGGTGCAGTTTAGCAGTGACAAAGCCACACTACACACTCTCAACCAATGCTTTGGTCAGCAACGACATCTTTTCCAGTGTTGCACGTGTCCCCAAGAAAGTGCTTCTGAGGCGGTCAAGGGTGCCCACAATTGCGGTCGCTGCACGCTGCCTACACGGGTCAACGGCTAATGCACCCGCACCTGTGTGCTAGCCGATGGCACGACAGTACACGTTGGCCTTTCCACACGCTCATCCAATGACCTCTATGCTTGCACACCATTCTCCATGATCTCGCGCCTTCATCCAACTCTTTAGTTTTCCTTCGTTCGAAATTGGGCGTGGTGTTGGCTGCCACCTTGAGGTCTGCATTTGCGAGCTATGAACACGAGGTGGGATTGCTAACCACTCGTTGTAACGGCACGTGAGAATGCCATGTGGTGTTGGCCATCGAACAGGCAGATTGCAACGCATGGCAAAAGGTGCCTCATCAACGTAGTGCCCTGAGTTTACATTGATATCGCAAGAAGCAGAAGTATTGTGGAAGCGCGTACTGCTCAAAACAGTAGGGAAGGGCTAGGAGGCTGCCCGATATTGAAACGTTCGCATACTGTAATGCATGGTCAGTAGGATATGGAGCCTTAAGGTGTGGTACCGAGTCCATAGGGCTTTGTAACTGAATAGCTAAGTCTCTGCGAAATGGTGAGCTACATCANGGTGATCAGTGTAAAGCATAGGAAAGCGACTTACCGACTGCCACCGGGAATTCACCGTGCGAGATGGAAGTTACTAACAAGACGAGGCAGAGTGGAAAGAACATCTCCAATCTCAAAAAGGATAGCAGTCACAAATTACACGTGGTGTGCTCATATATACTCTGAGTTGCAATGTAAGCCAATGAAAATGCTCGTCCTTGACCTACAAAGCAAGTTGTGCATTCACAAGCACACTGTGGTCGCACGTGCCATTGAACCGCACGAGCAATTGCTCTGCTGGTGCTAGTAAGGACGTCCGTTGTCGCAAGGTAGCTCTAACTTCCGTCATCGTGAATGTTTGCGGATCTGTGATGAGCTGCAATATTGCTAGTGGGTAGTTTGCACAAACTTTTGAGAAGGTTCATGAACGAACTGGGACCACGAAAGTAAGCGGGGTTACAATGCTTGAATCACTTTACGAACAGATATCAGTAGTGGGGGCTGTGGATTTCGACGCAGGAGCTTTGATGTGTACACTACAGAATAGGTGGCAGACTCTCCCTACAGATACTCCCTCCACTGCCATCCAACGCAGCACATCACCNCCATACGTCCCAGTATGAATGTACACATTCATTGGACTCAGTCCTTGCATATTCTTTTACATTTCTTCCTATCAGCATTCATCTAGATACGCTAGTTAAAATACTTCTATGGATTAGTCCATAAATACATGCACATCCACGCGGTTTCCACAGCCTTAATGGAGTTCCGCAAAAGCGATGGGGAGTTTTCTGGTTTAAAGAAGACTTATCGGAGCCGGAGTGAATGGCTGTTTGCTGTGTGATACAGACCTTGGCGGATACCTGACGGTCGATTCATCATTTGCTTGCCTACATTTCTTCTCTTTCTCCACTGTGCCTCCTCATCGCCGGATACGTGGACACCACTTGGAGTGCGATACGATAATGGATTTGGAATCTAAGTGAAACTAATGTGCCCATAGGGATTGGTGATGAGTCGTCTTGGCCTAGCGTCAAATTTCATTTAGCGATGTTGTACCATTAATTGTGCATTTTGTACTCTTGTGTGTCATTGCGTAGCTAGACCCTTGATCTGATGTCTTCTCTCTTCCCAACTGCTACCCTCCTTCCACAATCCTTCCTTTTCAACCCTCACCTTCTTGTCGTTTGCACACTATTGTGCGGAGAATAAAAGTGCTCTAGTAAGGTGGTAGCTGAACCACAAGTGCCTAGCCCAAATGGCGTCTTCAACTACTAGGAAGAAAAGAGGTGGCAGTTATGCTTTGTTGGCTTTTGTTGGAAGAATATCCACCATTAATGATGTGCCAACATTACGTATTTTACGTACTTCAGTTACACCAGTTCAGGTACTTTTATTTAGGACTCGTGTAAACGGATCCGTGAGTTGTTCCTTGTTACAGCACGCATCAGCCTCAGACCACTGGTAATTTTGCGGTCAACTACAGCAACTTTGTTCTACAAGTAGCCCAGTCACTCAAGCAGATGGAGAGAGGGTAATCCACTGTCGTCTTTGGTTGTGAATGCAAAGCAAAGCTACGCATTCCTGAGTTCCGACTTTTGGAACATTTAACTAATCACTTCAAACCCAATTTATGCTCCTTCGAGTCGGTGGAGTGATTCTACGCACCCAAGCATCTCAATGACAAACTCAGCTTTTTACCCTCAAAACAAGACGCTCCATTTGATTGTGCGTTCAACTACGCAAACAATCTTGGCCTCTGGAGGGTGTATTTCCACTTGCCGGCATGGACGGCACACCATGCCAGTAACCTCCCAGCCCTTCCCTACTGTTTTGAGCAGTACGCGCTTCCACAATACTTCTGCTTCTTGCGATATCAATGTAAACTCAGGGCACTACGTTGATGAGGCACCTTTTGCCATGCGTTGCAATCTGCCTGTTCGATGGCCAACACCACATGGCATTCTCACGTGCCGTTACAACGAGTGGTTAGCAATCCCACCTCGTGTTCATAGCTCGCAAATGCAGACCTCAAGGTGGCAGCCAACACCACGCCCAATTTCGAACGAAGGAAAACTAAAGAGTTGGATGAAGGCGCGAGATCATGGAGAATGGTGTGCAAGCATAGAGGTCATTGGATGAGCGTGTGGAAAGGCCAACGTGTACTGTCGTGCCATCGGCTAGCACACAGGTGCGGGTGCATTAGCCGTTGACCCGTGTAGGCAGCGTGCAGCGACCGCAATTGTGGGCACCCTTGACCGCCTCAGAAGCACTTTCTTGGGGACACGTGCAACACTGGAAAAGATGTCGTTGCTGACCAAAGCATTGGTTGAGAGTGTGTAGTGTGGCTTTGTCACTGCTAAACTGCACCATGTTTGGAAGGAATCGAGTGCTTCCTACTGACCACTTCCCACCGGCTGGATTTCATTGAAAAGTCGACACCTCTTCCTGATAGGCATGAGTAAAATAGTTGACGCAAGTTCCTTCCTATTATCTAGTGCCATGAAGTGTACCGCAGATTCGTTCAGACACCCCGAAACGGCTGGTGTGCATTTACTGCATAGACGATGAGGGTATGGTTAAGTTGATGTGCTGCGTTGGATGGCAGTGGAGGGAGTATCTGTAGGGAGAGTCTGCCACCTATTCTGTAGTGTACACATCAAATGGAAATTCATCATTATGTGTTGAGCGATGGTAATGAAGATGCCCTTGTTTGTTTCCTCAGCAGCGGAATGCAAGCAAATGCGCTCGCTTCTAAACATGATGAATTCTTTCTACTCGTTTTATCGAATGATATACTATTGTACTCATTCCTTACTGCCTGCATAGTTCCACAGAATCATTTCCATTTTCCTGCCATGAATTCAACCACTGACTGTGGAAGAGACGCACCTAATGAGGCAGTCGCAAAAGTCACATTGCACAATTTTAAGAGTTGGTTGACATGTAGATGTTGAACCATACCACAGAGACAAATTATTGTTCAATTAGGAGGAAAAGGGAATCTGGTACTGCTGAAGCTTCTGCATCAACTTTGAAACAAACAGCGAATGGCTGATCAGCCCAGACTCCAGTGATTGGCCAGACTGAAAACAATCGCCTCCATTGCTTCGCCGCTGCAATTCTAACTGCTTCCATGGCTTCAGTGCTTGTGTGGACTTTATTGTAAGTCCGTGCATAGTAGTAGCGATTTCACTCACTCTGACCGCTTCAGCCCTAAGATTGGATTCGAATAAACGTGTTTGTTGTTGCATAGCAGGCCTCCTTAATCCTGGGAATCGTCAAGTCGACGATCGTCCGTTTTAACTTAACAGTAAATTGCCCAAACGCAACATTTCTTGAATGGTAAATACATATCTTGAGGTTTCAGTCTACTTCAATTGATATTGAATCGGCTTCTTCCCTGCGGACACATTGGGCAAAGCACTCCGAAATGAAAATGGACTGTTTGATCGTTATGCTGATATGTACCGCATAAAAGAGAGTGTGGACTACACTACAATGCTGAGGCCGTCCTCAAACCCATGCGGATATGTTATTCAACGCTTTAGAGGTTCTCGTCTCCGTGGCTACATTGGAGACGTTGCTTAATCACTCTAGCATTGGCTTCTGATTGTGTGGTTATGGAGTTGGCAGCACACCATGTGCGATGACAGTCACTCGAAGTGGGTGCTTGTGACGCTAGACCGAGTTGGTGAGGGGTATTCAATGTCAATCTCAGCCTCAACCTCAGACCCAGTCCTCACTGGCCAACAGGTCGGAGGGCACACACACACGCTGGCTGATGAGAGCGGGGTTTACGTGGTTGAACTGCATGCTCAGGCAAGTGGCTTGTTCAGCAGTATGATAAAGCCATGCTGAATAATGTGCTAATGCAGCACCACAAATGTCATGTTGTGTCGTGGTCACTGCATACCGCCATCACTCCGTTTATACTGATGGTGGCTAAGGTGATTCAGTATTAAAATATCAAACTCTTCTAGTTCGTGCATGGTTTGATCCGTAGCACGTTCTACACTAACATCTAAGACAAATAAACCATTTGAATCCGCATCGAGATTCGTGTCGATTTTCCCACTTTAAGTCACCTCGACTAATGAGATTTGCAGGTCGCTACTCTAACGGAGTCTCACATCTCGTGTGCATCGATGCCGTAATTTCAGTGATCGGAGCGAAATTGCCGCCCAACATCTAGGGTGTTAAGCAAACGCATATCTGCGGTGTTCATCCGCAGCCTTTACACAATTTTTTCTGAAACAATTGCAGGAGTTATTCCATCACTAGTTGACGAAGGGTAGGAACTTTGCAACAGCGGCATGACCAAAATCTCTAAGAGCGGATTTTATTCACCGCTCAGCATCGTCGTTGTGATGCTTCATCCTCGTAAAATACACGGCTTTATAAGTAGATCCTGGAAATGTGGCTGTCGAAAAAATTGTGAACCATATTTAACATATCTATACATAATATATGGTGTAACGTGGTGTTTCTTCACCAAATTAGACAAATATGTACCCACCAAACCCATCCAGTGATGACTTAGGAGCCTAACAGTTCCTTAAACTTGATCTCACTTGGCTCCTTTGGAGGAATACAACGCACAAAGCCTTCCATTTAGACCATGGCGGCGAAGCATTGCAATGAGCACAAGTACCGAGTAAACCTTTTTTGATTTCCTGCTTGTCAGTTAGGAACTGATTGAAGGGACAACAGTATTAACTGAACGTCAGTGTTTTGGTGAACAATGACCACAATTTGTGGATTAGTTTTGAGTTGGACCACATTTGCACGCTAACTTGCAACAAACCCTCCCTTTTCCTTGCATTACATTACACATTACATTACATTACTTCATGTAGTTGTTGGTTTTGTGGTAAACGTATCCTCTCTCCTCTGCTTGGGAGGCAGTCTCTGTTACCTGCGACCCGTCTCATCCACCCCTTGGCTATGGCTTTCCGTCGTGCAGACCACTGTGACCTCGTAGTTGTCGTGTCAACAACGCACACCACCGATTATTGCGGCCGGCATTGACTCCTTTCAGTGCAGTTTCTAAACTAATGCCAACATGGCTGGATGGACTAATATGCATTGAACTGATGGATATATGGAACAGGGAATGCAATAGGGGCTCGATTTGGTCATAAAATGGAGGGAAGCTGGTCCGGCGGAGGGATGGAACCATGTTAGATAGGTGATTGAGCAATCGAATACACGCACTCTAATATTAATCATGAACTATGCGCAGAAACTACTTTAAAACCTCATAGTCCTCTGACCTCACACCTTGATGTGGAAGAGAATGACTAGCACACATTCGTGACTTATCTAACACACTCCGGAGGAGGAGAAATGGTATTGCCTTGCAGACTGGTATCCTGGGTGATCAGTTGTGGAGGGAGTAGACAAACAACATCCAGGAATGAGAGAAGGATGTAATGAAATGGCTACACTGCACAAATAAATTAATGGATTTTCCTTATTCATACAAAGTCGCTTCCGCTTCAGCTCCTCCACTTAGATATCGTTAGAAGTTTATCAACAATCTGATGAAACCTATGCTTTTAATCACTTTCTCACAATGCACAGGAGAGAAGGAGGGTGTCCGGATCGCCAAGGCGAGACTGGCCAACGTTAGCTTGGCCATCAACAACTCTGTGCGCCTGATGGTGTTGTGATTGACACTTACGTGCATTATATATACTTATGGAGTAAAGAACTGACTACAACTATCCACTTCTTACCTCTAAATTTGCCACTGACCGTGTTTTTTGTACTGGCCCTCCGAGTTTCATTAATGTGAGCTAGAGCGTTGTTGAAAATTCCACTTCTTTTAAATGTTCCCACCCTGTTATGTTGCCTGTAAGTTATTTGCATCACTTTACAAGGGGGATCTTGGGAACATCATTTACTCAACGTCACACATTATTGATGCTTTACTGTCACAATGTCTCTGTGTGCTGACATCCACGCAAGTGTTTCCCATCTGGCATTGGCTTGATCTCCTAATAATGGCCGAGTTGTCAAGCGTAGGTGGAGGCTTACCCATTGGCGACGATATTCAGTGGTGCTCTGAAGCAGCACTGCATCGATACGAGTGCAGCTACATCGCGTTCTGTTCAAATGGAGCAACCGCGTGAGGCCCACAGTAAAGGATGTTTAAAAAGGACGGAGAGAAGGAGAGGGGGAGGAGATGGTTTAAGGACCATAAGAATTGCTTTACATGATTATGAAGTGCAGCTTGTGTTGTTACTGGTGAATTCAGTAGTTATGTTGTTAGGGGATGTGGCAAGATCTGCGCCGTAAAGCTTAAATTATTGCGTTCATTTCGGATGCAAAGTTCCTTCTAAAGACGGCAAACAAAGCTTCACATATTAGGTTGCTATGCGCCCACCAATTGAGTGCACATGTTCTTACCTACTGTGTTGTCTCTCTCAGAGGGCGCCGATAGAGACGTCAATTCGCTGTCTTTTGCTCTCGCTCGAGAATGGGTACTTTGTCGATATGTTTGTTGCGGAAGGTGTCATGTCAAAGACTGTGCTTGATTGGAGTGCTACTAGTGAACAAGAGTCCAGTAACCTGGAAATGGCTGCTTAATGAGATAGTCTTAAACCACATCCAATGCTCGTGTATTTGAATTAACTAGTCCAGATGCGTATGGATGGAGGATGTAAAATTCCACCAGGAAGCGTACTTGGTTAAACTGAAGCTAACTGTTTGCTCAGCTTGTCATGGAATGGAGTCTCAGCAAATTCCACCTTGTGACGAGTTGTGGGTCGTCTCGGATTTTTAGTGAACCACTGCCTTTTAAGGCGTCAATCCAACTGACGGTATGAGTTGTGCGTGACTTAACTTGCCTGTCTACTTAAATGTCATAAGTAAACTATTGTACGTAACTAAGCCTTTTTGAAACTGCAGGAATAGATGACAGAGTGCAACAACGACGGCGACATTTAATCGCCTTATCACTTAGTGAAGTGCAAACGGAATTTGAGTTGTTGGGTCAAGGCAAGTTACAACGATCACAGCACCCTAGTTGTGATGCAGTGTCCTACACTTTGTGGCTGTACTTGTAGAGTGGGTTTGATATTGCCATGTCTTGGCAACGCTCATGTCCACTTCATCTGGAGATGAATTTGAATGTCATGCTTTACGCCCTCCGCCTCACTTGCTTAACTGTCTTCCAAAGTGGTGGGTAGTAGGGTGTGTTGAAATGGCATGTAGTAATGAGTGGTACATGGTGGACGCTTTTGGTCGCGCGCAACTGGAATTCGACAATTTTTATTACCTTGGGCTTTTCAAGCTCTCTGCTCCATTTTCGCTTAAAAAGGCGACTTTGCACTCATGCAAGTAGATTCGGCTCCGTTGCCAGTCTGTTCCTGTAGCAGGCAGCTGTGACCTCTTACTTCTTCCATCCATTGGCTGTGTAAGCACATTTACTAGAAGGAGGTGTGGGGAGAAGTACGCTCGACTCGTGAATTGTTGTGGTTGTCCTGCTTCATTTGCCATGAGAGTGCTTCGGCCATTTGAGAACCATTCCAACACTCCACCCTCCCCATGTTTTCTATCCTTAGGCCATGTATCAAGGAGAGGTTCATTGTGCGTTCCTGATTCACCATCTCACCTAGTTTACTTTGCCTTACTTTGATAATTGTCTGCTTTTGTGATCTGATTTTGTTGGCCTCTGAAGCATAGAACAAATCGGAACAAGTCATAAATATTTGTGCCATTCATCCATGGATTAAAGTTTTCAGTTCTTATCGCCACAGGAATCATGCAGCTGCAGTTAGGAAAGGAGTGATTAGTCTACCGCTTACTATCCATTTTTGTGGTCGACCTCTTGCACTTTGCTATTCGAAAAGGGTACATACATTAGGAAGTGCCAAATGCTTTCTACACCTAGACATTGTATAGGCAAAAGAATGACGTTTATTTGTTTGAAGGAAGAAGATCAGTTTCCTGCACGTTTGATTCTTTGCTAATCTTAATCCTACAGCATAAGTGGGAGAGCCTGAGCTAAATGTTCTTGTTGATTGACTGATGCTATCTTGTAAAGCGTACAAATAACAGTAAGGTCTGAAGTTAGAATCGTAAGTTGATGAAGCGACTGAATGGAGGTAGTGGGAAAGGCTATGTAGTGGCAAAATGTGGAGAACAAAATGCCGTGCAGTGATCAAGAGAGCGACACACCTCCTCTTCCATCCCAACTGTTGTTCTTGACGCTTGGCCTTGGTCGGTCTTCCGCATCAGCCGCTACAATGCAGTTAAAAAATTACAAATTACCTCCATAGGAAGCTAACAGCATTTGCATTGCTCAAGGAATTGGGGCATATGCGAGAGATAGACAAGATGTAGCTATTCTACGTGGAAATCGACACAGAAACACCCATCGGTGGGAGACACCTTCCTCATATGCTGGCAAGTCCCTGTTATCAGGCTTAAAATTTAGACTATTTATTCGTTTAAGTCGAATCCGTATACCGTTATCATCGGTGTGGCTCACGATACCCTTCGCTTAAGCTGTAATCAGCCGAAGCACTGTGGATGAGGATCCATCACCGGTGCACACAAGAGCTGGGAGGTTGGCGGCTTGTCTCGAAGGCCATTTTACCAGGCGGAAGCGCAGCCTGTGAAAAGTGACAGAAGCGCTGTTTCCAAACATCTATGATACTCTCCTTACTATTGTTTAATCATGCCACTACACCACCAGTTGTTCAGATTTGCCTTCAGAGCCACTCTTCACAAGTCACTGTGTGCATTTCAATGACAATGGCATTTCAATTGAAGTGAGTAGCCTAGCGCCTACCTTCCTAGCCGTAATTGTAATTGAAATGACGAAAGCAGCACAGCCACAAATATTAGGATACTCGTCATGGAATGTCGCCTCACTTTGAGCGTTCAAGCAGCATCCCTTAAAATGCAAGTCTCTCACAAGCAGAGTGCTGTCATCGTTTTAGTTAGCCTCAACGCAACGACTCGACTTCCCTTCGCATTGCAACGATCGCCAAGCGCCACTGAATGTTGTCGTTGCACTCTGCCATGCATTCCAACGACTCAAGTGAAGTTAAATAAAAGCAATTCTTCACTTGTGTTACTTGAGTAGACAGGCAAGTTACGACATCCCCAACTCACATCGTCGGTCACCAATTCTACCGCAATGGACTGTCACTGCTCACTACTGCTTCCATATAAAGTGTTCACTTCCACAAAATTGGATATGACTGAAACGATTTAAGCAAATTTGAGGAACCGTAGCAGCATTGATCGGTTGATGCGAACCAAGGAAGGCGGTAATTTGTGTGTGTGCACGCGCATTCTTCCTGGCGACAGTGAGATCAGACACTCGAGTGGTTGGCACCTTCATGACTTATCAACCTGCTATGATTCGAGCTAAAAATACCGAATGCAGCACCTGAGGTGTGCGTTTTAATCGAGTGGTACTTGTCAGTCCGTCGTGGCACTCTTCGCCTCACGAGATTCCTCATTCCGCATTCCACTGGGGCGGCACCGACCCAGTCTTCTTGACGGTGCACACGAGTTGAGAGCGAATCCAATAAGCTAATCAGTGGCTCAAAAAGCAGACGCAACTGTAGCCCGTCAGTGTGTATGAATAAAATTATTTGTAAAAGATAATTTGATTCAAGATTGGCAAGCGTTTAATTGGTGGTCCGCAGCCCATAATTTGTCTGGGAGGTATATTTCAGCCTACATGATGTATTTACACCACAAAAGATCACCTCCTTGATGATTAGATGCAAGAGCGGATGTTTTTGTTTTAAAACAAAAAAGAATCTGCTTTAAGGACTTGATAGAAGCATAGGTGCAACCTTCGGTGCAACCGCCGGAAAGACAGCAGCTACACAGAGAGGCAGAATCAGGTGTTGTTGCTGCTGCATGGGGATAGCCGTGATGCCAGTCAACGAACGAGTTTCGCCTTCTGACTGAGGACTATCCAGAGGAAGGTGTTTGTGGATTGTGTAAGTTAATGCGTGACTATAGCACTGAGGAAGTGGGAAAGCGCCTCACTGAATCTGAGTCATTCAACATGCTTCAAATTCGTTCATCCACTGAAGTGCACTGTCTTGCCTTGAATCCCTGCTTGCCCCTTCAAATAGGTGCCACAGGAAAAGTTGGTTCCCTTTTCAGCAAGTGCATCAACTGTTGACACTGAATGCCGAATCGTCACAAACCAAAGCCACTCATCAATAGGAACTCAAATGCTCCATTTGAGTGTGTGGCAGTGCCATTCAAATGTACTTTACTGAGAACATAATTTTTGCATTTAAAATAGTCTTAGCTGCTAACAAAATGAAAAAAACTACTCCTCTTATATCGCCCTTCACACACACGCACACACTGACAGCTGTGTCGCCTGCCAGACTTCGTAGCACTGACTTGCCAACACGCCACCCCCGACACTGGTGTGCATCTTCTGGAAGACTGCAAGCACGTCACCTCTCCGTGAGAGTGTGGAGGAAGAGATGGTGTGAGGCGAGCACTGTGATAACTGAGCTATAAATGCTATGTGATTCAAAGCACAACTCGATTTCTTCAGCTGCGAATGCTGGAGCTCGAACGATAGTTAGCGAAAGATTTGAGGTGCTGTGCACTACTTGGGTATCTGGTTCCACTGTTGCATAGTAGAATGCCCTCAAAAGAGCGCACCTCATGACAATTACTTTTTAGCTTGCAGAAAAGCTTGTACTAATAGGTATACAAAGAAGCGGTGATGCTGTTGAGCGTCGTAGTAAGGCGATTTGGTGTCTTTGTAAATTGGTGTGCTTGCAGCAACGTGAGTGGATAGAGGACATTACCTCAGCTCCTTTCAATCAAATAAATTCGATTTGAGGGCTCTGAGCTTATATGCTATCAAGGTGTGGTTAAAAGTGCCAATTCTATAATCCAAGTCACTCTTCTATGTTTGACTGTCGCCATGCAACATTTGCTGCGCTATTTGGCTGGCAGGTAAATGGGTTTCTATGAATAAACAAGTACGTAAAAGTGAAGAACAGTACGACCTAATTTCAAAGCTGTGGTAACAAATTGCAAAAAAAAATTTTTTTGCCATAACCAAGTCCATTAAGCATAGTCTTTGTTGCATTCCTCAAGCGTAATTGTTAGTGGTATTCAGACTCTCATCATCAATCCGCCTCTATCCATCCACCTATCCACCTACCCCTCCATCCATCCTGTATCCATCCATTCTGTATCCATCCATCCATCTCTATTTTACTGTATAGCTGTCAGCAATGACTGCTAAAGACCATTAACTGACTGCCAGTGATTGCGGGATAAACATGACGTGGCCTTTCCACGAATGCATTATTGCAGGTGAGGAGGTATCACATCATCACACACCAATTCAATTGCAGACAGACCCTTCTAAAGCAAAAGTAGGTAGGAGATTTCATTGGTTTCCTGCTTTATGCACTGTAGTCCTTATTATCACACACTCGCTCTCCACTCAGCCCCTTTTCATGAATGCTACAGTCGAGTGAGCTTTAACCTCTGCAGAACAGATGCACCAGCAATTCGCGTTCCATCAAATGCTTGATGCGGATTGCAGCATTGTTATGGAGTGCGTCGATGTATGAATCTGTTAACAGGCAAATTAAGGGTGCTAGAACAACTGTGTGATTGGATAATTGCAGAGCACTCAACACTGCCTCCTTGCTTCCACTTTAATAATGAATAGAAAAGCTTATGAATTCCACCGCAGTACAACAGCACATGCGTCAAACTTTGAACGAATTAGAACAAAATGGCATGGGTGACTCTACAATCGTCTAACAAGCGCTCTCTCTTCCACTGAGACTACATATTAAATTTTCCATCTCGCTGCAGTCGTACAATTTGTCTCAAAGAGTTGATATTTCATTTCAGAGCTGAAGCATCCACTTCGGTAGTAACTTTGCAACCTCAGAGCTATAAATTTCTTACTTTTCGCTCAAAAGTACACGAACTATAAAAAACAATGCAAAAACATTCCCATTACTAAAGCAGCGAAGCCAATCCCAATGACACAATATATAGTGATCCAAGTTACTGACATGCATACGACATGTGGCTCATCGGAGTGGGGTCCAGCGAATCCCTTGGGTCGAAGCGAATCCATGGGAATGTGAGTGAAACATCAAGCGCTGTCTATTGCACACACTGTTACGCCTTGCCACCAGGCATAGAAGGCTGCTGACCAGACCAGGTCAGTTATGTGAGGATTTGTTGTGTGTGAGCCATGAAGTGGGGCTTTTAAGCGGGACTGATGAATAAACACCACTGGCATTGTGGAATCACAGATGGAAGAGAACCAGTGCCCGTGACGCATAACTTCACATGACTTGACTAGCGTCGGTTATTTCCTTCCGGATCGCACAGCACTACATCGCACTATATTGCATCCATGGAGCTGCGAAAGCACTACCGACTCTGCTGCTACACGCAGCCGCTGGCATTGTGGTAATTGCATCCATTCCACCCCGATATCAGCACTTTATTGCCTCCTTTCATTTTAAGTGCCAATGTGGATCACCTACTTCCCATCTCAATTGGTCTTCGACTATGGTCCGAAGCCGTGCAGCACACTTTTGCGTTGGAGCCGTCCGTTTTTCCATAACCGTTGACTGCTTCCCAATACGGAGCATGCATTCAGGGGAAAAGTGAATAGATGAGTGGGCGGATACATACGATTTGGACAATAGAGGCACAAAAGCATTGCTTACCATACTTGGTTGGATAAATGGATGGAATGAAGCAATGCGAAATTGGTGAGCCTCGGTCAAATGTGCTATTCAGGCTTGAAGGACATCCAGTAAAAAGAAGCTTACTCAAATCTCATAGCTTTTTAATCCCACACCCCGATATGGCATTAAAGAGTCCAAGTGTATTAGCAACATATCCAATAATTTATGGCTTTTACATTGGAGAATTTTTAAGTATACACATTATAAAGCAGGGAAATCGACATTATTTATGGAAAGATGGGGTGTATTATAGGCTTTGGGATGGGTGGGCGAACTGTACCATGCAAAAATGACCGAGAGCTGGAAAGAAATTCAATCCAATCCAATCCATCACGTCAATTACCCATCCGCAATTCACTGGCTTCGTTTTTTCTCAATATTAAGAAAGTGTATAAACCAACATGCAAAAACGCCGCCAAAATAAATAAGAATAATGGCCATCAATAAAGTCAGCACATATAGACCCGAAGACATGGAAGTAAGCGGAATGGGAACCAAAGGGTAGGAAAAGGTAAAAACAAACCACCACATAACCAGGACTGTGAGGAGTAAGACGGTGAATTCGAAGATGGAGAACAGCCATGCCTGACGAATAAAGAGGCTGCGATCATAACCCGTGTTGGCCATCTATTACATAAATCGTAGATTATCTTTGTTAGATCCCGCGTCAATCAACTATCAAATCTCACTCATAGACTAACCTCTTCATCATACTTTATAATTATCTTACAGATTCTCTTCGAAAGGCACAAAACCAAGGCGAATAGGAAACCGATTGTGATCTAATCTGTTATACCCTGACAAGCGTTGACAGGATTGACTGCTACAGGTCTGCAGAGCACTTGCTCATCGAAAATCTTGGTCCTATCACCACACTGAGAACTATGTGCTACTGAACACTGCAAATCACTTCTCAGGAATATAATAAGGCGACTCATTCGACCATCGCTTGCTATCACGTGAGGAAGTACCACAGAATAAGAGTCAGAAGCAATCGCAAAAGAAACCTCTTATCAAAAGGGCGGAAAAACTATGCTGTCGTATACCGAGAAAATCGGCGCAAGCGGTGCGCAAGCATCATTTGAAGAACCTCGTCCATGAGCACACGTAATCTTTGATTCAGTAGTGACTTCAAACATGGATTGAGGCATGCCCTAAATAACTGCTGTAAACTTGAATTATAGATTTGAACCGAGGTTGGGGAGAACGTGGACCGAGGCATCCATTTCACTCTTTGAGTGTCTGCGGCGCCTTGATTAGCCTACACTGCTGTTCTAAACACGTAAGACTTTCTGTTCAATGAAAAAAAGCAAAGAAATCACATTTCTGGCGCGCTTTCAGCCACATGCTACCCGCCATAGCATGACAAAATGACACTAAGCATTAGTTAAATATAATAATTCTCTTGTCTTGCATTTCGGAAGAAAAGACATGTCGGCTTAGAGGAAACAAATAGTGCATAAGTAGCCTGATGTTATGTTGCATTCATTTTTTGTTAGACTTCTGTTGCATGAATTGCGGAACAACTTCTTTTAGTCATATGCTTGCCTATTGCCACACTTCATTTACAAAAATAACATCATTATTCTACACATTAATGATACGATAGATTCACACACAAAATTTTTAAGTCTAAAAAGAATAGGAAGGCAAATACGGCTTATCTAATGCCTTCTGAGTCCAACTCGGCCTACACAGATGTGGAGTCGGAATGTTTCGCTCATCCATCTGCTATCAACGTGCAATGTAAAAAATGCGCACATTATTTATATCCCATTTACCTAGTCAGAACTGACCAATGAAGTATATCTCATTGTAACCATGCAGTGGCTTTGAATCAACTTTTAAGTTATGGTCAGAGCTCACTCAGACATTTCTAATCATCTTGCTTTTTCATTCTGCAAACCATTTCTACTACAATGCAGTTTTTCTACACACACCTTGCCTGGTTTCGCAATGATGTAAAAGAATTAATACACAAAATAAACATGTATGAAAGTATATATCAAGTAATGCTTTTCCCGCATGATTAGGAAAGATAGCTCTAATGAAGTTTAACTTGGCTGCAGACTTTAAAATTCAATGGAATCAGGTATGTTACAAGCGAAATCTGCAAACCACAACCAGGTTAAGACTTGGGTATTTATTGCAAATTATGTAAGCCTAAACATTACCATTTAACCTCTTTAAAGTACATCGTCAACGACCACACAATTTCATAAAATATTTCGTCCTGCCTTCTTTCATCTCAACATTATTTCTCACGGCGTCTTTCACATTAATCATATCTTTAAAAGCATTACCAAGCAAATGAATGTTAGCAACGATTGGCAGCTACAAATCAATGTAGCCAGGCAAGGACGATACAAAAAAAGGCAGATATCATAAAATAAACTGTAGCTGAAGAGGTGCACACACTCTGGAAGTTGCAGTGAATGCCAAACTCAATGCATCGGTGAAAAAAACTGCTATAAACAAAAGACCTGCAACCTATGGCTATGTTCAGCTTTGATTCCTTATCAAAAATATTTATGTTTACACCACCGTTCAACGAAACGAAAGCATGCCGACGACTACTAAATCTAGAAGTGATTGCACGCCTAAACAAACATTTTAAATAAACATACCTGGTTGTTTTTATCTCAGTATTTTTCCTAATAACCGTTTGTGGTATCTGCCCGCGCCTAAAGCCTGTTCTAAACTGCGCCCAGTCTACGATTATGAATGGAGTACGTGAATTTGGAAGCACAAACAGTTATGCAATCTACTCAGTCAAACAAACCTAGAGTCAGTTATGGCAGCTTTGTTTTTAAATGCAGTGGAGTGCATTGATGCATGGTCTTCAGGAATGTGCGCCTAAATAAGCTCGGTCAATGTATGCCACGACCTCTTTTGGGTAGAGCGATGAAAATCCAAAATGCGTTGCAGTAAAAGATTTATGTAAAGCCTTTTGTCGTCAGTGGGTGCTTAACATTGGTATAAATTGTGGCATTCATCCTCACTGATGAGCATGGGCTTAGCATTGCTACTGACTCCAAAGAAGAACGAGAAATTTTGTCTCCTGTGCAGTTTGATCTTGTTGTTGCACCTTTTTGCTAGAATAAACAAAAAGCAATCAAACAGCTAAGTAACTGTACTTTCTTTGCAGTCTTTTACGGTTCTGACATTAAAGCTTAAATATCGCATGTGCCATAATTTAAAGGCACTTCCTACATGCAATGTCAATACATTTTCCTAGGGCCCAATCCCACTTCTTCATATTTTGGAAGAAATTTTCCACCGGTAGGTGGCAACAATGCCACGTTCACTCTCTTTCACTCTGCCCCTCTGGTCTTCGAACCGTCTAAACGGATGAGATGGCCCGACAGACGCACGTAGTTGAGCTTGAGGTGGGGGATGTACGAGTACTGGACTATTCTCCACCTTGGAGCTTTTCGACGACTTCGCTATTGGAGGTGAGACATCACCGGACGCTTCTGGCCCGAATGACCTGGTTAAACTATATATGCATTAGAACATCCCAGCATTAGTAAATGAAAATGAGACATTTCGGCTAGAACAGAGCTGTGAGCCTTTGAACTGCCCAGACATGTAACCATGGCAACAAAACTTGTTGTTGTTGCTGCAGCTACAAGTCTACTTAACAACTTGTGAATGCGAGAGCGGACAACTGGCTATGGATAGCACCGGGGAACATTGGAAGTAGCGTTCCACCCAATTACTCAAGCATTTTCATGTCAAGCAGATTTTTCGCCAAACAACACCTCCATTGAACGAGCGTTGCTATGACACCGTGAGCCACGGTGACATGGACAAAAAGGACAAATTAGTGGTGCTCGATTGTTGGTGACATATTGTGAAATAGATCCCCAATTAATGCATGCTGAAATGGACGAACCTCGAATGCGCGGGGGAAGCACCAACCTTCGGTTGGATCAGGAAAAGCGCAATGCCGATGAGTGACAAGGGGTGGTGAAGTCAATCACTTGCACCTCCATTTCAGCCTCCTGACTAGCTTCTGTCAAAAGTTAAAAATAAAATCACACCAAGCTGTTGAGATATCTGCGTGCCAACACTCGAACATGTCAAAAGTGAAGACCAATTTAGGTATCTCTTTCTCGCATCGTTACTTTTATATATTGCAGCCAACCTCGGAGCGTAAACTGACCTTTGATGACAACCAAACCACTTCAGTGGGAAACAGTTCAAGCCTTGTTCTTTAAATTTCAAAAAAAACTGACAAACTTGTTAAAACTGTCCTCATACTGGTGAGCACATCGCATCCCCCGATTATGCATCCCCGTCCACTGCCGGACACGGGGCATCACATGACCCAACAACTCTCCATGGCTTCCACCAATCTAATTGGTGAAGGCCGACCCAGGGTGAGGCGAGTTAAGTACAGAACAATGTCCACTGCTTGCGTCAGCTACTCTTTTCGCGCGACCACAGAAAGCTGCTGACCAAAAGAGTACAGTCATACGTCAAAACCCTCTTTCCCTCCCTCCCTCCTGACACTCGCATGCACGTCCGACCCCTAGGTAAGATCGACCACGGAACGATACAGACAGTCTGTAAACAGAGAGACAAGAACCACCACAAGTGACTCACAACTTCGCTACACCTCCAACTTCTCCTTCAACCCAGCAACCAAGATCATGCGTTGACGTTCATCAGCTTCTCCCTCTCCATGACAATAACACCACTCCCTACACACCCAGTTGCCACAGCACAACCAGTTCTGCCAGCCTCGTAGTGACACTTCCATTCAATCACCCTCCACGGCACACCACCTTGGCACCTCCATCTCAGATTGCAATGCCATTCGCCTGACATTCACCTCAGTTAGCCACTGGCTGCACCACTCAGCCGTGTAAGCCACTTTCACGTCGTAGTCGCCAAGTCTCCATGCAGTGCACAAATCAAGCCTTGTTCTTTAAATTTCAAAAAAAAACTGACAAACTTGTTAAAACTGTCCTCATACTGATGAGCACATCGCATCCCCCGATTATGCATCCCCGTCCACTGCCGGACACGGGGCAACACATGACCCAACAACTCTCCATGGCTTCCACCAATCTAATTGGTGAAGGCCGACCCAGGGTGGGGCGAGCTAAGTACAGAACAATGTCCACTGCTTGCGTCAGCTACTCTTTTCGCGCGACCACAGAAAGCTGCTGACCAAAAGAGTACAGTCATACGTCAAAACCCTCTTTCCCTCCCTCCCTCCTGACACTCGCATGCACGTCCGACCCCTAGGTAAGATCGACCACGGAACGATACAGACAGTCTGTAAACAGAGAGACAAGAACCACCACAAGTGACTCACAACTTCGCTACACCTCCAACTTCTCCTTCAACCCAGCAACCACGATCATGCGTTGACGTTCATCAGCTTCTCCCTCTCCATGACAATAACACCACTCCCTACACACCCAGTTGCCACAGCACAACCAGTTCCGCTAGCCTCGTAGTGACACTTCCATTCAATCACCCTCCACGGCACACCACCTTGGCACCTCCATCTCAGACATGCTTTATGGTTCCATAAGGCAGATGAGGCACAATCAACCGTTCACAGGAGCCCACATCCGCATCACTCGAAGATTCGTCGGAGTCGCGGCACATCCGACAAAGGCAGAATGGAGCACTATCCACTCCAAAATGGACTGATACAACAATAGCGAGCGAACGAATACATCCCACATCGACGCAGCCAGCCACGGCGCCCATTGGATAGACGGTCCCACGATCATTATTCTCCAATGGATGTTCTTCCCACCTTTTCACATCCTTGCCTTTTTTATCACCTCCTAGACTGGCCGATTTCAATCCAACATTGAATATACTTCTCATGGGCATGATTCATGGCTCCGCAAGGCAGATGAGGCGCAATCAATCGTCCACAGTGACCTACATCCGCATCATTCAGATTCACCGCAATCGCGGCACATCCGACAAGGGAAGAAGCCATAACTCAAAATGCTGGCCGACGATCAAACCCTTCAAAATTGCCAATCCAATAGGGCAGTAGATGGGGAGACACAGGAGTAGTAAGTGTGGAAGGGAAGTATTTGCCACATTACTTTGCCTGCAGCGAAGCGTCGAATGAGAGAATGAAGGAAGGTGATGAGTCGGCCTCCTCTCGTCCCGTTCTACCCGCGTCACGACTGTTCTTCCTCTTCTAGGCAAAATTTGCAAAATACATTCAATCACCCATCACAACTCAGTGATCCACAAAACTCATCACTCCACACCCAAATAATTCAACACACTCCAACTCAAAACGACCCTAACTCTGCCTAGGAGGAAGTCCACTGCCGCCCAGTATGCTAATTCCCCAACAAACACCGCCAGCGTCGACCACTTCAAGTCCGCAAAACATTCGCTCTTCGTAAAAATTTGTTCAACTACCCAACACACTGAGTTTATTTTATGCCGGATAAAGGAAATCCGTTGTTACAGCAACAGAAAATCATACGACAAACCTTTCAATGAGACATGACTATACACAAGGAAATAGCACAGGAAAACAGCCAAAAATTAATTGTAAACGGAACCTACTGTCAAAAATGCACAAGCATTTGCCATCCTATGCCAATCAATCCACCGGTTAGCAGGGCTCATTCACGTGCACGCACATTCTCCCATTCAACAGAAATATCATGCGCCGATTCGGGCAGCGCCAACATCAACAATTGCGACAAAAAATTAGCAATACACGATGAGGCAGTTAAAGCAGCATACCAGAATACCCTCTCTCATTTGTTTGACTTTTGTCGCACCGATTGGGTCACAGAGATGTTAAATTCCAAGCATACTCGGATTTACCTTCAGCTCATGAATGTAACATTCATGCATCAAATCTACTCACAGCCACAGATTATCCATCACAGCAAATGCCACCATCACATTAAGCACTGGTTGGAGATGATGCGCTCACCTTTTCACTTGAATCATATCGTACACTGAAGTAAACATGAGATTCTGAAGGCAAACAGGAACATGAGAAATATTCCAAGTCCAGAAAAATTGGAAACCATATGACGCCTGAAATGTTACACCTTGATAGGCATTGACTAGTTCGACTACTCAAAATGCACAAAGCAGTGACTTTTTGTAGAATATTAGTTCGCTGTACTGAGTATTGCGTAGCGCCGAGTACCCCAAATTTTTTGCCACAGCAGCAGAGACGACTGTTTTCAATCAAACGTTGAATGCACCTTTTGCGAAAATGTTTCCCACTTCCGCCGCATATACACAGCGCAATTGGTCGCCTACTATCGCCAAACCGAGTATCATTCACAGAAAGTGGAAATGGTGATCAAAAATGTGTCACTGGAACTGGTTTCATGCGACATTATGTGGGGAGTAGGATGAACGTGACTGCAACCTTTCTTTGCTTGCAGTGAAACGTTGAATAGGGAAACAAATGAAGGTGAAGAATCCACCACCCGCGGTTCCCTTGCTGTCCCCTGATTGTCTTTGTTCTTCCGCCTCTGCATCGACCACCTGCTGAAAGGAAATGTCGCGGTATTCAATGATCTTCATTGTCAAACTCCTAGCAAATCTTAGTCACCTTCAAAACATATCATCCCACATTACAGTGATCCAAAGCTTCTTAGGACGATCCAAGAATAGGAAACCAATTGTCGTCCGAAATGTTACACTTTGATAGACACTGACGGCTCCAACCATTTCAAGCTCACCTACTAAACTGAGCTTCAGGTACCGATTGTCAAAGCAACACCACAAAAAAGTTAAGAAACATTGTAAACGGACCCTCTTAGCAGAAACTGCATTATAGAGTACATAATCGTTTATTAACACATACCAAACAAACAGATGCAAGGGATGTGCACGCACCGAAAAGCAATACTCTCTTATGTTCATAGGCGTCCTTCCAAATGACAGTGAGAGTCAACACCGGGATGAAGCGTGGTTGCACTATTTGCCGCAATCTTAAACTAGTAAATCGAGTAGGCAAAGGACATGAACTAAAACTGGTCCTCGCAATTTTCTAACGTCAGTCTACTGCGTCCAGTTTAGTGTACACATATGTTGGAGCCCAAAAGTGTACGCGTTTCCCCTCAACCGAGGAACGAACCGTTTGCATTCTTGCAGACCTCTCCATCAGGAATGATACATGGTAATATGGCAACACAGAATGACAAGCAGAATTAAATCGCACGAAACAATACGGCCAAGCAAATGTGGCAAAAGTGGAGATTACTGGAGCCATAACTACATAATCGTGCAGAGAACCCGCCTTTTAAGGATCCAACAGGCATCAGTCCACGAGACAAATGATGTATTTGATCGCTGGAACAAGGCGAAATAGCTCGCAAAAACCCCACGTGCTTTCGAAAATTCCTAACTTGTAAATAACGGCGCCGCCTTCTTGCATTCACATTTGTGTTTTGTAGTACCCTCACATTCATATAACCCCTCAGCATTACTTTGCGGTTGTCAAATTTTACAGCAAGCACTCACCTAATTCGCATGCCTAAACCACAGCAAACTGATGACCGTTTGGACGACTCAGGAGACTGAGCACTTAAACAAATCCTAAATAAAACTAAGCTTTACCTTAAAAACAACCATATGTAGGGAATAAACATCATTATTTGATTGGTAAATGCACATCAGAAAACCTGTTTAAAAGCAAGTTGTTTGATTTGCTAGCAATTCTTCGCCAAGTTACTCATGACTGCAAATATTTTAAATTAAGCCGTTTCCTTTCTATCTAAAAACTTTTTTTGCAGGGTATCATTTTATGCCGAAGATTATGTGCAAATTTGGCAATGATACACAATTTATCAAAACAATTTCCTCTAGCCTTGTGTTGCATCTGCAGTAAGATGCTGCAAATTTATAACTTGAATGAATTGCTATTAATCACAGAACTGTACAGCTGTGCATGAACTGGCTGAAGCCAAATCCTCCTTTCCTTCTCTTTCCTTTCACCACCCTGGCTATGCGAAGGTTGGATGGTATTTGACATCTTTACTACAAGCACAGACAGAATTTACGGTAGCGGGGCCGACTTAGCTATAACGGAGTTATTTTGGCCTCCGGGAGCGACCGCGTTCGTTCACGGCAAGATTAAAATGCACCTTCTGCCTCTCGCCTAAAAGCGCATTTAAAGAGCATGCGTATTACACCGGCGGCTCTGCTTTATTCTTTCCGTTCATTTTGATGCAAGCGAGGGAAACCTACGAATATATCCTATTTTGGCGCATAATCTTATATTGTAGCTCCTTTACCCACCTGTCTCGGAGAATCACTTAGTAATAAGATGTGACCTGCGCACGTGGGAAGGCAAAAGAAGGCATCATGAAAATCACTGACTTGTTTTGATTGACCAAGCACTTTATGGTCTTTCAAAATCAAACACGTTCGAGTGGCGCATCCTCCAAATGGTAGGAGTCATGCGAAGGATGTCTATTGACACACAGTTTCGTGGGAGTGAAGGGGCTTCGCTGGCAAATCAATCAGAGAACCCACCGATGCTTCACGAGACCTCCTCAAAGAGAATGCGTCGGCACGAGCAAGGAATGGAAGAAATGAGATGTCACCAAAATAATTGTCGCTTCAGCACTTGCAACTTCTTATTAGGTTGAAAGGTAGCTTGTGCGCCATCAATCGCTAAGTTGCATCAACCGCCATCATTGTTTTCCGTCGCCCACTCTGTGATCTTAAAAAAGTTTATTAAAAACAACACCTCAATTAAGTAGACAGACTAATCAAGACACCTGTGTTTTTTGTCGTTGATATTAGTCCATTCGACAACTCGTTTTGTCAAGAAAAGAAGATTGTTCATGGACAGCAGTAGAGAAGATGGTCAGAGGATAATGCCGCAGGTGCTTTATTCTTTGTGGTCTTATTTATTGTCTTAGCGTCGTGGCAGCTCATGCATTCTTAGGGATATTCAGGTCTGCTTGACATGACATCCTCTCACTGCTGGCACGGCCTGTCGCAGCCTTGGTGACCATTTAAAGCTCTGCAAGATGCCCTCAAATAGCCTTTAAATGCATGGGCAGAAACACTAGGTCCGCTTATGCATTTAACTCCAGAAAGAGGTTAAACTGGAAGTTACTTCTTGGCATTTCTCCACCCTACCCCTGCGTCTGCCCATCTACATCTACGATGGGTCGAATATTTTTGAACTTTGTCTTCCACAAGAAAATTTAAAACTAATGCATAGTGAGGCTGCCTGACATTCCACCTACAGAGTCTATGACGGTAGCTGTGGGGAGCCTTGCATTAGGTTCTTTGTCACTGTCACCTTCCAAACTTCGATATTGTTGGTGGCCAGATGAGGCCCGTCGCCGACAGGATTGACACCGAGGCAGGCAATATCTCGACAAATTAGTTGTAAATAATTCTACAGGCTTAAGCGCTACATATGGTCTCGCCTCTTTCATGTGCAGCCTGCATAACCCTCTCGATGCTACCAACGCAGCTCTTCTGATCTAAACCCTCCGAACTGCTGAATCGGATGTGCATATCACTGAGTGGCAGATAGATGGAACGGTGTTTGTTAATTGGGTACTCATGACCATAAAAGACACAGATCCGGAAAGAGGAACAAGAAATGTAATCCCTCAAACGCTCCAAGTAATGTAGAAATGAGAAGCAAAACAGTATCCACAAATGTGCGATGCGTAATTTTAATGAGCGATCCGGAACTAGGAAAAATACTTTTTTAGTTTTAAAAGTCGCACCAGAGTCTATATACCATTGAAATGCTAGAGCACCATATCAAAGAGGCACAGTCTTGCTTTGCTCCAGGATTTTGTCCGCGTTGTCGTTGAAGTTGGTAGGTGGACGACATTGCAATCAAACCGGTCCAATCTTCTCCAGTGGGAATTTCCTGCAACCTGCACTCCGCCTTGACAAATGGTATGCCCTGGAGGTCAAAGTGGGCGGCACTACGATCATGTGCCTTAGCAAATGGGATAAAAAAAGCACACCACCCATTCCAAACAATTTCCACCCAAACCTAGGAGTTGGTGCATTCACAAAAGCCTTTACATTGCTTAAGATAGCTATATTTAAGTGTTGAATCTCTACAGTAGGGCGAAGGTGTTGCAGGAGGCATCGTCGGAAAATTTCTCATCAAAAAGAAAAAACAGTCTGACAAACAAGAGGAAATGACCGGATTTATAACTGGGTGGATTTTGTAAAGAATTGCCCGATGCTTAGTAAAAGGTTTACAAAATGAAATGCAGGCCATGCGTACCTTCCTTCAAACTTTTCGAAACCAAATTTTCGACAAACTTTTATGCCCTTTTGAGAAGTTATTAAAATCTGGAAGCTGCGGAAGTACAAGGGACGTCCCTGCTCGGCCTTTCCTGCTTTGTACCAGTCAGTGTTAATGATACAAGTGAGGGTCAACAAAAAAATGAGTTGTTAACTATTTTTGTTGTAATGCGTAAAACCCGATTATTTTTACTCTTTGATTGCAAGAAGAAGTCTGCTAAGGCTTTCATACACATTTAAAAATGCATTAGAAAGTGTAGCTCAATTCAAACTATTTATTTGTTCGAGCGCCGAACCGCTAGTCTAAAGAGCTTGTCATTTCCCATCTCCAGCAAAATTGAAAACCCTATTTCTGCTTATTTTTGGTTAAGTAAATGACCAAGTACAAATGGAATGAATGGAGCCGCTTTAAATAAGTAATTAATTTACTTCGGCAGGGGAACTTACCCCTTAAAATGAGGCGGTTCCAGGTTTCCTCTCGGGCTGAGAGCCGATGCGGGCCTCGACCACCGTGATCGGCACCATCGGTTAAGGGACGCCTCCCGATGAAGGGAGTCAGGGAGGAGGCCAGGAGAGATGGAAGTAGGAAGACAGTTTCCAAGGCAGAGGCAACGCAGGCGATATTGAATGCCCCTGCACATCTCCACCAATTCTCCCACAACCTCGTGTCAAGTCATCGCGCCCACGCTTATCAAGAGGCACGTAGAGACCAAAATTGCCACATGTTTTTATGCATTTCTCAGCTCTCTATGCTCTCGATGTCTACTAATAAGAATGCAAAGCGCTTGCGCTTCCATTGCAACTTCAGTTAAACGTAAATTCAGTGTCGAGAGAACAATTGAAAGAAATCGGCAGAAACTCGTTGATGAGATAAACGTCAACGACGTTGAGAGCTTCTCTGGCCTCATTAACTGCAATCACTCACTTGAGATGAGGCAGAGCTTACAGAGTTTGTAATGGACCATCGATGCGGGGCTAGAAGTTCGCAACACGCAAGGAGCATTGGCACAGCGCTGGAAACCACTCGCATATGCGCTGTCATCCTGACACCTTAATTCAAAGTAAGATATGCTTACAAAATACTTTGTTCCCGCTTGTTTATGCCATTCAGCAGCGGCTATTAGTCTACATAGTAGTTTTTCGTCTTCTGGTTCAATTTAAGTCTCCACAATTTGTACACACAAAAGCGTTGCTGCTTCAGATAAACAACCTCTGCTGACTCGCATAAAAGTGCTTACTTGCGTCATCCCCTTTATTCTCCTTCACCTCATCCCCCCACTGCGTACTTCACCCTTATCCGAAAAATATATTTGATTTAATTGCTTGAAGGCTTCCAGCCTGTATCAGAGGGAGACGCGATTCGCCATTGTGTTGGACAATTTGTCCACACCCAAGCTCACACAGGCGTCACACTTGAAGCGAAACCGGTCTCCCGCCTCACAATCGCATTCGCCAACGGAAATGCTTTTTGAGACTTCCTTCCTTCCTCGTTCGGGTTCTGCAAGTGTATGGTTGACTGTAGTTTTTGATGAAGAAGCTACATCGGCCCATTGTGGGTAGCAGATAAAAGCTAAAAGCTGAATGATGTATTGGTATGACAATTACTCACAGCAAGGTGTGGGTGGTGAAGTGAACATGGGAGTGGAACAAACGCACTGGATGGAAAGTCGTTGAGAGTGGAAGCTTCTTGTAGTAAGAGTTGCACTTGAATTAACTTACTCAATGGTGTGGAGCGAGTGGAAGGGTGTACTGTTTGTGCATATTTTATGCAGTTTTACATGCCTAGGTGTATAAGAATGCCTAGTGGCAGTCTTTTGTTCACACTTCCTAATGAGGCATTACGATCAGAGAGGCTCACTGCAGTGATTTTTAGCCGGGTAGGCAAATTGTAGCGTAAAACCATCGTTGAGGTGGCACAGGGGAATATGTCCGCGTCGGTATGGAGGAGAAAATCAAGGAACTACTTCACATCTCACTATGTATGCATGAAAACTTTAGATTGCGTCGAGGTTGCATCACCCTGTTGGCATTTACTCCCTGTGCTATTTCTTCATGCAAATTAGCAGCCCCCGTCTTTGAACTTCAGACGTTTCACCTCAAAGTCATACTGCACATGATCGTGCTTTTGCTACAGCTAATTTAAAATTATGTTGAGTCAGACATTTCCTATTGCTGGTAGATTATCTTTGGGCTCCATTCCAGCTTCCACAAATTGATGATGTGGACAACCCGAGGCCAAACTAGTCTGCAGTATTGGTCACTCTCGTCCACCGTGTTTTGTCAATGTGACCAATGCGGTTGTAGCATCCTCTAACGGTCAAATTTATTAGAAATGAGTTTTCCGTCACATCTCAGGATACACTTCGTTTCTTCTAGCTCATCTTAACGTTATGTATGGAATTTTAGAACGGCCTTATGTTTACTAAAGGGGTGCTCAAAATTCGTCTGTTGATGATGTTGACCGATCTGAGGAGTTGAAGGAGAGCACGAGTTTCTTAATCATGCGGAATGTTGGAGAATTGGACACAAAACATGTGTTTCTGCATTGTAGCATAATCCAACCACCTACTCAGCTCACCGTTTCAGTAGTTACTTTGAAATGCTCAAACCAGAGGGGATGGAAGCCTTCTGGTAATACTGAGCTTCGGCTTTACTGTCAGCGTCTTTTGGCAACGATTCACCCAGAACATCCTCATCAACCACAGCCACTTCTAAATAGCAGTTCATTTCATGCAATCGCCCACCTTCCCGTACTCTGCGATGCATCGAAGCACCGTCGATGAAAGACGATTTATTTGAAGACATTATTCAAGTGGGTGTACAACGGCAATTGCTGGTGGACAGTAATTGCAACAAAGGCGGGTGAATGTGGAGGGAAAAGACGGAATGAATGGAAGTCACAGTGGGATTGAGTGATGTCAGCCACGGGCGGATATAAGGTCTTGAAGTTTGCTTTCTAGCAATGCTTTGATTCCAGTTAATATCTCATCTTTAAAGGATAGACCTGGTAATGGAAAAATGTAAATGTAGACAAATGATTTTGCGAAAACCGGTGCCGACAATTCCAGCTCAACTTTATTTTTCACGTCCCTTTTTATTAGCGCAGTTAAAACAAACTTTGCTTTCCCGATTTTCACTCTATTTGCGATCTGAAATATAAGAACCAATGGTCTGCAGAATAAATTGTTCGATGAAACAGGAAAAATCCCTATGATCTCTAAGATGGAGGATTCTACTGTCTTCTAAATTGGATGCTTGATGTTGAAGGTGTGCGGGAATCTGCTACTAGTTTGGGGGAAGGTGAGATGGAGGAGGAAATGTCGAGGGAAGTATAAAATACGGAGGACTTACATTATTAGGAGGAGTTAATATCAGGTCGGTTACATTGAAGCATGCTTCGATGGTAGGCACTGACGTTCCATTGACCGGAGTTTTTTTAAAAACAAGGGGACAGGAGCGAACAAGGGTTTTCATACCTTCAACATGAAAACTTTTGCCATGTTCTTGCACATAAATCAGTAGATCCGTTACTGCACAATCAAGTATGGAATTCATGCCGAATCCTGAAAAAATTTCCGTCAATAACAGGGAATGCTTGACCCACCCTGACTCAAAGTGGACACTGATAGTAGTGTCACTAGAAGTAGCATGTCATTGAGATGATAGAGCTGCATGTCGCTTCAAAAGTCACAGAATTGTTGTTGAGCCTGAGCAGTGGTTGAATCTATATAGAACTAGTAAAGTTTTGGCCAATGGGAATACATCACCCTTCTTGCACCAGCCAGACAGATGGTAGGATTTGGAGGTCAAAGTGGATCGCACCACTATCGTGCACACCTTCAAAAATCTTTCACCTGAAGAGCAAGAGCTAGTGCGCATATTTTTTGAAAATAAGGTGTATTTACAAATGTTAATTCTGGGCAGTGAAAAACAGTTGTTGTGGGAGGCATCAAATATATATCTCCCCTTGTGGCAAAGGACTAAAATAGTTTGACTTCGAATTAATAATGAAACAACCTGAATAAGAATCACGAGGTACCTTCGGGAACACTCAGTAGGAGGAAGAAAATCTTTACTAATGAAGCTTCGCGTCCAATCGTGTCCATCTCCACAGAATTTATAATCGGGTGTAAGTGAACACATCTGAGGAGCTCGACTGAGTAGACGTCGATGATGTTGGTCTGGTCGTATTTAGCAACAGATGGAGGATCTATGAGTTAAGTAGCAGTCGCGAATTCCAGAAGAGAGCCTACACACGCTCTGGCAGCTGAAATTGACAATTAACTCAAAGTGACTTACAGCAGGGATTGATGGAAGAGGCAGTGGAAGCACCGTCGTCGACACAGAAGACTGACTTGTCAAAGGCGTTGATCGTGACTCTATTTGTGAACGCAAAGCGTTCATGAGAATAGCATACTACTCCATCGAATTTGACTGATCACCAATAATCACTTCAGATGAGCTCTGGTTAATTATGGAGGTACTTGGCGTGGATCAACTCGACTATGGCCATCACTGCTCCTAGTGGTTAATTTCCTCTGGTGATGTGTGCTTGGGATGGGCTGAAGGGAGGGCTGTGTATGCACACGGTGACCATGTCTAGTCTTTGATTCGACATGACCAGTATAAGTGTTTACAATGGCCCAAGTTCTCTACAACGTGCAAAATCGCATGCGTTTGGATAAACTATAGTCCTATTCGATGTCTCAGTGGCTTAGAAATCTTATACCGAACGCTCGCTTGCATGAGATCCTCTACGTTGGGCGATGGGTTTGCAGACAATACCTGCCACATTCCACCCTTTCTATGCATTAAGATAGGACTCGTCCCAGTGGTCAACTCATTGCGGGCATGGAAGAGAAAGTGACATTGAAAGCAATTTGACTTCGCGATCGTGAACTAGTTCAAATTGGATCAACATTCTCCTGGGTCAATTCAGTTCCCTTCTATTTATGCACATAAGAGCTTTGCGACTTCGGAGATCTTCTACTGCCTCACACAGACATGCCCACTTGCGTCATCCTCACCACTGCCACTGATCTCCTCTCCATTCTCCTTCTCTCCATCTCGTCTGACAGCCTCCAACCTGTATCGGATGGAGGTATGATTTGCCATTGTGTTAGGTAATTTGTTCACACACAAGTCCACGCATGTATCGCATTTAAAGCCAAACCAATGTCCTTGCGACTCAATCATATTTTTTGAAACTCGCTTCTCATTTCTTTCAGATGTTGCAAGGGTATATTTAACTTCAGTTTTTTGATAAAGATTCTGCATCAGCCCAGTGTGAGTAGCAACCAAAAGTTAAAAGCTGAATGGTGGATTAGTGTAGCATTTACTCATAGCAAGGCGTAAGCGGTGAAGTGAACATGGGAGTGAAGCCAACGCATTGGATGGAAAGTCGTCGAGAGTGGAAGTTTCTTGTAATAAGAGTTGCACTTGAACTGTGGATAAATGCATTAACTTGCTCAATAGTGTGGAAAAAGTGGAAGATTAAAGTGGTTCTGCATACCTTATGGAACTTCGAATGCTTAGGTGTAAAAGTAGAAACGCCTCATGGAAGAGCGCTCCTCGGGTTGTAAGTGGCAGTCTTTTGCTCACACTCCGCCCTCTCGAGGTCTCAGAGCATCACACATGTGGTAAAAGTTGTTTTACTATAAGAAAGGTCCCTCCTCCTCCTCCTCCTCTCAGCTCAGTGCTGTGTTATGTGGCCGAGTTGGCATGTTTCAGTGTATCATCATCGGTGAGGTGCCACAGAGGGACATGCCCACGTCGGTATAGACGGAAAGTCAAGGGAGTAATTCACATCGCACTACATGTCAGGAGAGATGGGAGGTCAGAGGTCTACATTAGTGAACATAACTAAAATTCGTAAAGCCTCGAATCGCTTCGAGGTCGCATCTACTTTGGTGGCATTCGCTGCCTCTGCCAATTCGTCACCTGCAGTCCTACTTGATGGCAAGGTCAATTTGAGAGTTCAAAACTTAGCAGAGCTCAATTAGTGGCGCTGTGACTTCTCAGGATGTTGATCGACTTGTAAAGTTCATGTGTTTTTATCGCTTGTTTCATATATAGATCTAGAGTTGATTATTTAACTCCCAGTTTCGACGAAGAGCACTTTGCGACTTGACAGCTGTAACTTCACCGCGTAGACTGGCCTCTAAGCCATGCCAGTACCTTTGACCTCTTTTCTATGCTCAATGCACAAATTCTGCCCGAGTCCTTTTCCGCCTTCAAGGAAGGTAACAGGAACTTTAAGTAGTCCTTCACAACCGCGATATTTAACCTCCACCTCAGGCCTTTAAGAGTTAGATTTGCCTCCAATCCTCAAGGTTAATTTTTTGTCTCAAAAGACACCGGCATTACCCACGACATTGTGATACCTTAGCTTGACCCTTAATTGATCGGGTTGGGAAGACCCTCACTAGTGAACTCATATTTCGCTACCAAAAAGCTTCAAGCAATCCGTACAACCTTACTTTATGGGTGTCTGGCAGTTGGTTAAATTCATCACCCGCACCTCGTGTTGCTCCGCGATAAGCCTCAAGATCAGGTGGCCCTTTCTTTTCCCTGTCCCATTTGTGTCGAAATAGTTCCCATTCTTATGTGCGAGTCTCAGACAAACTAGAAGGACATCCATAAAGGGTCCTACTTAAGTCGAGTGTAACCAAATTAATAGCTATTATTCTGACTTGCCTTAGTATCTGCTACAAGAGTTGTTCAGTCGAAGGGCGAGAGATAGTGGTAAAGGAAAAGACTTCGTTAGACGTATGCATAGGGGGAGAAACCTGAGCAGTGAATTAAATAATATCTCTAGAACTACTTTATGACGCGATAGTTGGGGTTTGATTTTCCACTTACCACTTAAAGCTATCCCAACTTTTGTGGAAGGCACATTTTCCACTCCGCAGGGCATTGAAGCCAACGCTGATGCTTCGCTACAGAAAGGATGCATAGATGACATTTGCAACGCTTTTTTTGGAAACCACAGCTATTAATAAGAACAACCTGAAAGACCTTTAAGCACAACTGACTAGCAGTGCTGGTCATGAGAAGAAAGAACTTCTCGAGATATTTGGTAAGTACGCAAACATATTTAGATGACAAGGCGCTAAAACAGGAACGGACAGGCATCGTCAAGCACACGATAGGTACTAGCAAGGCTAGGCCTGTCTCACAACCACTCAGAATTCGAAGGAGAAGTGAACTGCATAGTTGAATAAGTTGCTTAGAATGAGGTTATAAAACCATCAGTGCTACCATTGGCCACTGCGATTGCGTCGGTACTGAAGACGCAGTAAACACTCCTTGAGACCTTCCACTCGGGTCAAAGCGGTTGTCTGTCCCAGACTTGACATCAGAATGCCGGCAAGCAGAAGTGGAGGAAATGGACATAGAGAAGTCAGCGCTTTTGTCATCAGTCAGACTTTACAGATTGCGGACGGTGTCCTTTGCTCACTAAATTGCTGCAACCACCATTTAGGCAGGCAGCACCGATTGGTCTGCTCTCAAACGACTGTATAATCTAGCTCGATGACAATCTCGTATTTGATAGAGATATCCGAGAGTACAATGCAAATCTGAACCTAGTATTGGATCGTCTACTGGTCGCAGGCTTGATTCTAAACCCAAAGAATTGGGGTTCTTGCACTGCTAATTTGTCTTCATGGCCGTCACCAACCAATCTGACAGAACTCCTCAGTTTCCTTCCTTTAACAGATCGGTATAGGTATTTCGTTAAAGGTTTTGCTAAGATTGCCAGACTGTTGCATAACTTAACCGAAAAGCGGACGGAAAGGCATTTTACGGGGAAGAATGAGCACTGATAGTAGCATTACCAAACTTCAAAGCGAGTTTTCCACCTTTCCTACTGCGTACGTGCGCAAACGACGTAGCTGTGTGCAGTATGCTTCAACAAAGTGATGTTATCGCCTATGCGAGTACCAAACTCGGCAGAAAAATGCAACCAAGTGACCTGTTTGCCATCTACACAACGATAAGAAACTTCAGATAATAAATGACTGCGAGGAAGTTCTTTGTTAGAAGAGATCAGCATACACTTGCCTGGTTAAAAATAATGGGGACTGACTGTCTAGTTGCACGCTGATACAAAGAGTTACAGTAATATGGTTTTGTAATTCAATACAAAAAAGGGAAGACAGTAGTGCTGATGCTCTATCCTGCAGACAAATCTCGAACTAACCGGACAATGTTGCAGTGTCTACGCTATTCCTGGGTAAGCCTACCAAAAATCATTCGAGAATAATGCAAAGCGCCTCTCCGTATTCAGTTTTTGCGTACGAGGCTTGCCTAATACCCCATTGAAAAGTCACTGCGGAAGAGATTACCTCGTTTAGAAAGGCGTTAAGAGGGGTGCGGCAAGAATGGTCTTAGATCCATTGGCGCAAACCGTTGCTCAGGAGTTAAGTGAGCAAATATGTCGCCTGGATAAAGAGAGGGTGCTAGATGTCTTGGGCGAAAGTACGGGTGCTCCTTGCTTGACCAAGACTTATTAGATTTTTACAAAAAGTCTAACGCTTGCAGCAGTTTCAAGGACGTCATTCCACGGTCATCGTACCGCTGAAACCCTTGCATTTGGGGTTCCTGGTGTAAAGGGTGGGTATAAACATCACGGATACTCTATCGCCCATCATGAAGGGAAACCAATACATTTTAGCTATTGTAGACTACGTCACAAAAATAGCTGAGGTAGAACCCATGAAGACGCAAAATCCTAAATCGTTTGCTTGAGTTTTCCTTAATTGATGGGTTTTTCAGTGTGGAGTGTTCAATTCGGTTCACGGTATTCATGAACCGAATTTTGAAAACCGACTCCACTGGTCTATGCACTGTGCACCACGAATAGAAGTGTTTGACGCAAAATGTTTGAAAGTGTAGGAATTCATAAGTCGTGGCACTTGGCCGACTTGGACCGTGTAATTTAATCTGGATTTTATTTTCTGCCATGGACGGGCGTCGGTAAGTGGGTTGAAGGAAGGACGGCAGGTGGCTCACCTGCTACCGTAGTTTGTGCTTTTTAGCTCCCTACCATAACCAGAAGCCTGCCACAACCGTCATTCTTTAGTGGTGCTGATGTTTCTGTAAGTTCATGTAGGTCATTTGGCTGCCTGAAAATTGGCGGTATTTAATGGCATTTAGCAACTCACTCGTAAAGTTGGAGATTAATTTCACCGTTAAAATGACTTGGCCACATTTATGAAGATAAATCGAAATCCGACTTACTAATCTGGGTTGTTTACATTCAAATTTCTTCGTTGCTATATGATGCTGCGTAATCCGAGGATGAGAGCACAAAGGGAAATGAGAAGGCTCTGCACAGTGGTTAGAGGTAAATGCATACAAAATTCAACCTCCGCTTCTAGAAGAGATAGAAAGAGGCAAAGTTGTATTGCAGCGCAGAACATCCACAATCTCTGCTCAGCTTAGCAATTGACGATTTTGATAGGTAATTTAGGTACTGCTGAAGGGAAGAATATGTGTGTTTAGGAGGGAGCCCCGCTGTCCAATGTACACACACAGCTTGAGACAATTCGCTTGGCACAAAGTGGTGAATGCCCATGCATTTTGACAGAAGATCTTGTTTGCAATTGCTTCTGACTAATTCCCTGTAGTATTCATCAAACATTTTATTGTGTTGGTGGCAGCAGTCACCTTGTAACTTTCCTATTGTAGTGAGAAGGGATTTGCAGTAATGAATAACACATGGTACAAGGTGTGATGGACGGATTAAGTTCCACGATGAACAAATTCTTTGCAGATCTGAAGTGGTTGATTCTGTCAACGTTTGTCAAGGTGCAACAATTCAAGCTACAGTCTGTTTCCTATTCCTCTAAGATTTGTGCAATTTGAGTGGGAACCTGTGAGATAATTGAAACAGATGTTGAAGAGGCTTTTCTATGATTGAATTGTAGTTGTAGGGTCCCAATACTTCCTTCAAGGTAAAAGAAGGCGTAGTACTAGGGCAGAATACATATATTCTGGAAACAGAAGGATTAGGGGCTGCTGGCTTGGCCCAAAGTTTAGCCAGCCGGCTATTGCAATGTGGCCACCCAAATGACCGAAACTGGTAGTCCGAACAAACAAAATATTACACAGCCCCTCTCATCTTTCGAGCGTCGTCCCCAACGCTCTCCTCGGTAAGCCTCCTGTGTCAGCGAGAAGTACCCAAGAGCTAACCGTGCCAGTCATTGAAATTCGAGCGTGTCTGTTCTTGCAGTGCTATCAATTCCGCGTAGCACCAGATGAAGCAAAGGTGCACTTCTGAATTCTCCTCTCTCACAAATTGATGGAGGCATGGATCAAAGCTTTCGAATGGATCGAGACACACGCAACACACCTTGTGATTCCAGGCTTTTTGGTGCCGTGGGGGATGGGACGACCGGGCCTCATGGGAATGGGATGTGCGCGATCCAAGTGTACAAAGCATAGGAAGATGCTATTGAATGGCGTCCAGCACATTCTACATCCATAGACACACATTTTGGCAAAAGGATAGTTGCCTGAGAACCTGAGAAAGATAGCTTATGGAGGATGCTTGACCATAACGTTGCCGATCCCTCTTGGCAGTGCCATTGGACTTAGAGTTCACGGCTAGTGTTGCTTCAATTGTTAATAGCTTTCTTGCAGAACTCTAGGACGGAGGAGGTGCCGAAGATGGACGTCGATCTCAGCCCTTCTGTTATGGGATGTCAGAGATTCTCCCATCCGCAGCACATGCACTTCTTTTACACGGCCAAAGTTTGCCACAAGCGGTATAGATCAGGCTAGAAGTCCATCAAAGTAGGATCCGCTTTCGGCTTCCACTAAAGCAGCATCCTAAGACTTCCTTGAAGGCAAAAGAAGGCGTAGTACTAGGACAGAATGCACACATTCTGAAAACAGAAGGATTAGGAGCTGCTAGCATGACTCGGAGGCTAGCCAACCGGCTAGAACAAAATGGTCCCCCAAGTGAACCGAAACTGGCAAGAGAGAAAGAATGAAATCATTCAAAATGGTAAAATGGAACAGCAGGTGCCCGGATTTCGATAAGCTGGACCTTTATTTCCCTATCTTACCCTCCAGAAGTTGAAACCTCCCATTCACCTTCTTCCAGCACTCTCACTAAATCCTCCGTGTCAGCCAAACAAATTGTGGGTATGGAGGTAAAAATCTCTGAAGGATTGGACCTCCTCTTATCACTTTTAAATTTCAGTTGCCTTTTTGTCGAATCTGCCACGGTGCCGACTTGGATTCTAACGGACAATTAATTGAGTTTTATCTTTGCAACAGAAATTTAACAGAGGAAGTGTGAGATGTGTCATTTTGAGTTTGAAAAATTGTGGGAGAGCTTGGCCATATTTGTTACAGTTTTTTTTTTGGAGTTCTTGATAAACTCGTGCTTTAAACTACTTGTTAAAGATCCATCTGTACATTACCAGTAACTGCTGCCTCTCACCAATTCAAACACACGGCAGATGGCCATAATTTTACCTTCCTTCCACTTCCATCCATCAAATCACTCATATGGTATATCCATTCTACATCTACCTATGTCTTCAAACATTTCTCCATTTACGTCCTGTGGAATGGCATCAATTGTAATGCTTGATAACTTTACTATCAGCAGGATCTTTGGACCTTCTTTCTTGGAGAGACGCCCTCTTACTCCTTGTATCCTTAGTGATTTGTTGGTTCGTTTCTGTCTTTTCCCATCCTACAATTTCCATTCCACCCGCTTCCATGTCTTCGGGTTTATACGCGGTGGCTTTTTTGATGACTCTTATTTTTATTCATGTTGCCCACGTTTTTTCGCGTTGGATGGTGTGCTTTTGTAGACTTTGGAGAAGACGACGTCAGTTAGAATACGTGTACATGGCTCAAGAACCCTTCAGACAGTGGATTGAAGGGTGGGGGGGGGGAGATTGACGTTATGAGGCGAGGTGCTGGGGCGCCCTGGCTTGGATGTCTACTCAGCTTTCAGTCACTTCTAGACAGTTTCGTTTGTCTGTCCGTCTCCTTTAGACTGTGTCGGCGGGAATAATTTACTGGAACAGTAACAAATTANCCTTTAGACTGTGTCGGCGGGAATAATTTACTGGAACAGTAACAAATTATTAGACGTTTTGCAAACATTCTCTTCTTTAATTCTACATCAACCTGAAGTTCTAAGGGTAGTAATGCATGGAAAGTTTCTTCCCACTGAGTATCGGTGTGTTTCTTATCTACCTTTTACCTGTCCGCCCCTAATTTTACCTCTACGCTAGACCAGCATTTATCGCTCGAGACGGATCCATTGGTCCATCCGGGATGCAAACATCCAACCAACTGTAATCGGCCCTAGCTAAAAGTAGCTGTTGGATGCAGTCAAGTGTGGACTGAGTTAGTCTCTTTACCGAGATTTTACAACCGCAATGTGAAAACTTGGTCTGCACCGCAGCCTGCCGTAGTTAACGGCTACTTGAGGTGGGTAGGGAGTGACCGACAGTGCTTTTTGAAAGAAAAGGAAGTGCTTGATTGGCATTATCAAGGAAAGTAGATGCTGCCACCACAAGGCCAACAGTGGCTTGCAGCAGCACAGTTGGTGGTGCTTTCACGATTTTATGGATGCACAGTAATCGAAGAGCAGGCAAAGAGATGTGCCGATGCAAGCCAATGCACGATCCCAGTTGATGGATTGAAGGTGTGCGTGGGAATCTAGTGGAATTTGGCGTCGTAAATACTTGTTCCCTCCTGTCCGCGGTATCATTACGCAGTTAATCTCAGTTGGAAGTTTCTTACATACGCATACACATGCATATCTGTGAAAGTTTTATTCCACAGATGACTTGGGAGACAATGACTCCCTCAAGATCTCTATCATTCGTTCATGAGGCCCCTTAGGTAGATCACAGTGATTCGGCATTACAGTGATAATGAGCGGTAAATGACTCCATACTTCCCGGGGACCATGGTCAACGGCTAATCCTTTTTTACCTTCAATTTTGCATTTATCTCGGGCATTCTCCTCCTCTAACACATAGTAAAAAAGGCAACATAAATGTTAGCTACCTGCTTTTGCTGCGGTCAGTATCTCTGTCTGAAGTGGGTAGATGTCAGGCTTCTTAGTAGGCCAACCTACAAAATTAAACCCTAAATTCCGGAACACGGATTGACTAGAAATGCTCGTTGTGCAGTCACTCTGCCGCTGCGTCACCATCCTACCACCTTGCACCTCGGAGGTATGGAGACAATTTCATCACGCTCAATGGTCCCAAGACATGCACACACGGCGTCCAACGACACAAGCCCAGGACCTCCACCGTATGCGCTGGTTATTCTTTCCCCTCAAACATGGAAAGCCATTGGCCGGACAAAGGTAGTTATGCACACACACACACGTGTATGTGTGACGTCAAAGCTAGACAAACTAAAAATTAGAGGGTTAATTTAATCCCATGGATAAAATATAATAGGCGCTCGTAGTGCAGAATTCCATGAGACTCCACATACTTCCAGCTGCTTCTCTGTGATACAAACGACAGCTTATTTGCCGATACGGAGGAACCACCTGGAAGAGAGACGTTGGCAACAGCAACTGCTGACCTGATCCTCCCCAAGACCTTCCTAAAGCAATTTTGTTGACATCATAAATGGGCAGAAAGAAGCAAGAATTTCCAACTGCCTAAAGGATAGCGAGCGACTATTGCCCTTCAACCATAGTCTCAAGCTGATGTGCGCCTTCGGTGTTCAATCCTCACCCCTTCAAAAGCAAACTTGTCAGTGATATAGCAATGTATTTAATTGCCTTTGCCTCAACTCGCCGATTTTATTTCAGTTTGCACTTCAAAAATCTCCACGCAGCATTGACCATCGTCATCGTAATCCGTCCATTCCTGCAATTGCAGCAAATGTGATTAAAAACAGCACTTCACTTATGCTATCCAAGTAGACAGGCAAATTAAAACAACTGGGACTCACACCATCGGTTAGATCGACGTCCGAGAAGACAGTGGCACAATCGGAATTTGAAACGACCCGCCAACCATCCCGAGGCGAGAATTCCTCCGGCTCCATTCCACGACATTCTAGACGAACGATTGGTCGAAGTTTCTCCGAGTCCTCCTCTTTGTAGGGTTTAACACTCCCCTCCACTACATCTGAATGAGTCATTAGATAATTTAACATTAAAGGAGTGAAGCTCCATCAAGCTACCCAAACACGTGCAAGTTCAGTGAGTTTTGCCCAATAAAGACTTCGAACAAACACTGTCTGTGCTGCAATAGCTTGAGCGACCAGTTTATGAACAGCAAGATGAAGTCTCGTTGCTCGAGTAATGACGATTTTAAGTGAATTGACTACTTTATCAATGCACTTTGAAACGAAAGGATCTCAACTGCGGAGACACAGCATTAACCTCTAGTTAAACCAAAATTCAGCGCACAACGTCGATCGGTAAATGTATCTAAAATACGCCAAGTTGTCGACTGCAAAGTACTCTAACACTTTCAGGTCTATTTAACGCCATCAAATGGGAATTAAAGCCCAAATTCCATGCAGCAGAGGCACAACAGTCGAAGGCCAGTTAGCAACGAACCTGCCGAATTCTCGCGACCACAGAATCGGCACTTCAGCCTCAGATTGGCAAAGCCTCTGGAGCCCTTGATTGACTCCTGCTTTTGAGCACAAACGAAGACCCATTTATCGTGAACCTCCATGCAGTTACTGCATTTGACCTGGATGCGAAGAAGAAACGCTCGCGACGATGCGGAATTACCTTAAGGCACCATTGAAAATCATCGCCAGAAGGTGACAATTCACTGATGTTTGTGAGTCTAGCTCTCAGCAGGAGATCAAACAGCTACAACATGAGAAAACGAGTGCATTAACTCCAACAGACGAAAGCACAGGAAAATTTGAATATCAACGATATGTACGAGGTCAAGCCAATGAGAGAGCGTTTACTACTACGACGATATTCCCCAAAATCTACCCAAGTAGTAACATTGCCAACTCACTGGCATTATGGTAGGGATTCAACCCTAAAAAGAAAAAAATGATATCCAAGGATAGTCCAATATGCGTGAAAATATCAATGAGTCCACGCATAATAACCAAATTCCATAGATGTTATTGGAAAAGAACAGGTGATATAGCTGGTTTATTTCTTACTCTATTTAGCAATTGCGTTTATTCTCCAACGTTACGCCCAACGCCGGCACGCACACGAAGTTGACGGAAGACAAACAAGTGTTGACCAATCCTTTCTTAGCGGCCCAGACAATCGGATGATCATATGGGTTGTGGATCCAGACGTAGAGATCCAATTAGTAAGGTATTTCTTGGAAGAAATGAGTATGGGGGTCAAAATACAAGGTTGGGTGCCTGCAAACATAATACCAGAGGGTTTTTAACGTAGTTTAAAAATTTCATTGGAATCTCAGGGAGAAGATCGACTGCAAATCTCTTTATGTCCCCTGGTTATGCTCAATCGCACAGCTGTTCAATTAATGTCTGCTCATTCCAAGAAAGTGGAAGCAAAATAAGTCACAAAGTGCGCATGCTTCATTTGAGGAAATGTTTGTGATGAATAAATGGGAGCATCCAGAACCAACCTCGGCTTTTTTCCACTTTTAAAGTGCAAAATGACAATAGTGTTCCACGAATCTCATATTGGTTGAAGATTGAATTTGTTGAGCAACTGATAACAAATATTTTGAGTTAGTTAACAATCACTGATCGTGATGCACATATAGGCTTGAGCAATGTAATGGCATCCTGAATGAATGCTGCAATCACCATTTCTCTTACACACTATTTTTCAACTTTTTGGTTTGTTTAAGCGTGTGAGTTGGTATTTATTTTGTCGTCCGATTTTTAGTCGACCTTTTGCATTCATAATTGTGCTGCTCACTTTTGTTTTGTGATGGGCTTCAGGTGAAGTTGGATGGATAGAAAGTTACAGTGCAACGGTTTGGGTGAATCAGATGAGACTAGAAGCTACAAACGCGACGATAACGATGGGGTGCAACATCATGTATGCAGGCTTATTTTTAGCGTTATTAACAAGGCCTGCTTTTTCCAAAACACCCGCAATTTATGCTCTACAATTTATGTGGCTTTTATTAGTGAACACAATTTTTTCTGTAAATTAACCTCTTTTGACTGCTTAGCTAGGTGTTCTCCGTGAAATTTGATACTTATGTAGTCAGTGTGTGGCAATTATTGTGACCTATTCCATTCCCTTTTCCTTCGGGTTGACATGTTCCGCTACTCCCATTTGCACGTAATGAAGTTTAACTTTTCGGTCCAACTGTCTAACATGGAGCTATGTTAGCTGGTGTATACTTATCACTTGCTCTAAATCGCTTCTTCGCGTATCGGCCAATATTTACGTATTTACTAGTGCATTGTCTAGCGGAAAGTTTTGTTTAAAGCTTTTTAATAATTCTTCTGTGATACTATTTTACGGAACTCATAACGTTTTAGAAAAGTTGTTAAAATTGTGGGTTTGGTCCATTTAGCAACAAACAACACTAATGGGTGGATAGGGAGTTTTGCTGGAAGAGTGCGTTTCGTAGCCTTGGAGGTGTTGCTCAGGTCAATGTTTATCAATATGAAACATTTTAGGCAACAATAGACTTCTTCTCTGGAAAATGGAGTTTTTAGGTGAGAATGCGTTGTTTTATTGGAATGCGAAATAATAACCTTTGTAGCTGACTGAGATGAAGTGATTGTTTAGTGTTTTAAACCATGCGATTTCATAAAGTTGACTTGAGATTCATGTAACAGGCTGCTGAAGTAGAGGAGGAAGAACCTAGGCAATCGCGAGGATGCAACGGAAGTTCAGGTGGCCGATTTACCGTCCTCCTTCGTTCCTCCCTTCGCCTTTCCTCTTCGACAAAAAAAGCATCGAAGTCAACTTCATCCAACACCATCGCAACTCCTCCTTTGTCCCCTCAACCAACGTCGGATGGAATCGGAAGCCCTCAAAGGGTTGGATCAACCGCCAGCATTTCCAGTTATGGTTTCTCCTTTTGTCGAATATGCCACGAATCAAATGAACCTACAAGTGATGTAGAGTTGGAATCTTGCGGACAATTAATTGCGCCGTGTTTGTGTGACGGAAGTTTGAAATATGTCCACGAGAAGTGTATTCAACAGTGGATTGAAATCAGTCATTCCAGGAAGTGTGAATTGTGCCATTTTGAATATGAGACGCGGAGGTACACAAAACCTATAAAAGAGGTGAGACTGTGATAAGTAAGGATGTACCGCAAACGTGTGTATCACTGAACCATCTACTCGATGTCCAAGTTAGTTGCGTCTATCTCGAACATACTTCTTTGCTCAAAAAATATCTGTTCATTCATTTAGAGATAAACCTTCTATTAATTCACCTTGATTTTTTACATCTGTCCAGCCTCTATCTTTCCACCCACCTAGCCACGCAGTACGCATCCATCCATCACTGATCTGTCCTGTACTTATTTACCAAATGATTGAGAAATGCGTGGGTGATAAATCATCATGATTTTTTTCCATTTCCATTTTTTCAGTGGAAATTTTTTTCATTGGATTGGCGAGACCTGCGCAAGCTCTTCTGCTTTGTTACAGTTTACTTACTCATCCAAGCCTGCGTAGCATGGGCGCTCTATGCTCTAATTTCCAATCTGACCTCCACCGGCGCGTCAAGTTCCGAGCGCAATTGGCAGTTCTGGCTAAAAGTCTTCGTGGTCCTCGTTGGCATGTTCAGCGTCGGTGTTTTTGCGTATGTTCAGGCGCGCTACTGCTGTGACATATGCCAACGTTGGCGTCGATTGAACCGTGTCTGCGTGGTGCGGGAACCGTCCAAAGAACGAATTGCGAAGATACGGATGGAACAACGTTTACCAATCGACCGATTATGCGTAGTTCATGAAGTGGACACCTTCACCGCGATGCCTTAAGAGCAGGAGGGAAGGGAATGTGATGCACTGTCTTCTACCGGATGTCTTTCGTGCTTCCACTCATCCTTGGATGATTCTTTTTTTTCACTCATAGCAGAATCAACATCGTGTGGCACCCGTCTGCGATACAAGTCACTTCCCCTTTTGTGTGTGTAGGAGTAAAAACCCATCGATTGCCTAAGTCACAAATTACCCAGTATTTTGCGGATATGTCTTGGCCTTTTCATTCCATTTTAATGTGTCAGGTTAGAGGGATGCAAGGTGTGAGGGATTTTCTCTGTATCAAGTATTTGTTATGATTTGGTCTGTGCATCCGAATGTCTCTCTCCCCGCATACTTAGGATTTTCTATCCCTTCGCCTGGCCAATATCCGGCTGTCTATACCTTATCTGAATCGCAAGGCAGCCCTTGCTTCAAGCATTAATTTTTCAAATCCTGGTTGCAAACAATTTATCCGACTGCTTGAGAAAGGTGGAGATTGGATGGAGCTTTGAAGTGGAGTGGAGTGCATTGTTTACTCTGTTTGGAATTGATGGCTGGGACGCGGAAGCAGTCTATGTGATTGACTGCCACTACCAGCGGTCAATTGAGTTGGGTAGTAAGTGATTAGCAGTGGTCTTGGGAGTAGAAGGAAGTGCTCAATTGTTATAGTCAAGGGAAGTAGGTGCTGCCATCACAAGGTCAATGGCTGCATAATGTAGCACAGTTGGTAGTACTTCTACAACTTTATGGATGTAACGTAGCGCGTGATTCTGTTTGATGGATTGGAGGAGTACGTGTGGACCCAATGGAATCCGGCACAATGAGTACTTTTGCCCTTCTTTCCATGGCTAGAAGTTGTCAGTGTTATCCGGGAGCTAATCTCAAAAGTCACGCATGCACACACGCACTTGTGAAGGCTGTCACCGCATGGGTTAATTGAGTGATCACCAAACATCCATTAGTGGTTTTATGTATGCAACAAGTACGGGTGCATGGTGTGAACAGCTAAGTACTGGTTGCACGGGCAGGTATATTTTTTTTGCAATGAAGGCGGTCATATATTGATGCTTCGCTGGGCAAAACTCTGAAAACATACCCGTACTGGCGTGAAGAATTAAAGATAGGTTCGAGTGAACTTCTCTGGAGCCTTGTGACTACCTCCTTTTCTTTCCCTTCTACTTAGCTGTCAACTTCGTAAACTGCCATGAAACCGCTTGTCAATTAGTTGTTCCCCTTTAATTATCTACAAAACTCATCATTCCACATTCAAATGATCCGACGCATCCTCTCCCAAAAGGTGGTAATCTTAAACAAGTAAGGTCAAATGCCTCAAGTCGGCGAAGTATTTGCTGATCTCGGATACTTCGGTTATCCATCACAATGAGCTTTATAAGAAACTGAATACCGTAAAACAATCGTCGTAGCAACTGGACAATCATGAGATGACTAATTCCACTGCTGCATTGTTATGCGTGTGGATTTGTGAGTAGAAATCTTATTCAAAGGATTCCTTTTTCGTACACTGCACTTTCTATTGTCACCTTTTACTCCCTACAGTCAGCCGCTTTTCTTGTCTGCCATTGCCAGGAATTCGTGAACCATCCACCAACCGATGTAGATTACGACATTTGAACGAGTTACTCCACAAGACGGTGATTCCTACAACCATCCAATTAATCGGATTAAAGTATCAATGAGATTCAAAAACAGTGCAGTTTTCAGTACCCCCTCAAACACTTGACTCCAGTTCCAATTAGCAAAAACCTATGCAATTCATTCAATCAAGACGTAACTCGCCCACACTGGGCAGTGGTGCTTATGTATTCCTTAGCGAGTCACAACAGTGTTATTTCAAGTTGACTCGTCGCTTGTGTTACCGCATTCAAACACGCTATAAATAAACGCCCCCTAGCATTTCTGCCCACTCGGGTTCCACAGGATTCGCTCTCCACAGTCAAAAATTGGTTCTGGAGAACAACTCTAAAATAAAAAAAAAGTTTGGGCCGTTGGATTAAAACTTGGAGGCTTTGGCTAACCTGTGAAACCTGTTTGCCAATTAGTCTGTGCCAAACTGAATCCAAATGACGCACAATTTTGTGACTCACACAAAGTGTAGGACCCCTAAGTTTAGGCTCTAGGCTCTCGCGAGTCTCCTCAGTCAAGGCGAACAAGTAAGGAGCCGAGTCGGACGCGAGTGGTGCGCATTTTTTGTGGTGTTGCCCATCGCAGGCATTGGCTACTTCCTCTTATTTACCCTAAACAGGAATGGATGATGACCAGACGACGTTTATTTTCTCATCCTGTACGTGGGTGTGTGTGTGTGTTTGTATGAGGTGGGTAATACCAAGCAACCGAATGCTGCGTATGTCAGTCTGAATATGCTAATGCGATCACAGATGGTAAGGATTGTGGTGAGCAGTTGCAATGTTATACGGTGGGATACACCTTCACTTGAAAATTAGCACTTTGCTCTGACGGAAAATTGTGTATGCCTGTCTTGTAGTTTGTTGAGAAAAATGGTCCACTTTGATTGAAAAGCATTAGCACTTACAGGAACCGACTACTAGACGCATTTGTGTGTGGTGCGCTTAGTGGATTCCATGGAATATCAAACTCCACGACGTCGAAGTGAGCTACGCGTCTGAGTATCACAACCAATGCCAAAACGAGGAGGGGATAAAGTGGCTGACACCGACACTTGAAATGCTCCAGTGATGTCGACAGTTTACTCTAATCCCTTGGAAAACAATTCTTTATCCACGATTGGAGAAATCCAGAAGAAAAGCTATTATGGTTTTGCACTTGAATACCATCAGCATAGAATACGGACTGATTTGGACCTCTTTTCGAGCTCAATAGAAAGTGAAGGAAGAGAAACGATAGCAGTGGAATTCAACCTCTTACTTTAGGCAGCTTTTAACTGTTAAAGACGATGTGTTTTAACAAAAAGTAATGGAGATTTACACCAATGAATAAGAGTGTTCTTCACCCGTGTAGTGGAAAGCTAAAACGCTAAAGGAAGACTTCCTTGAACAAGTCGCTAAAGTAGAAGCGTAGGGTCTTATTATTCGGCCAAATACGCGGACTTTTCAGGTCTGGTATGGCCTCAGCCTCTACACACTAGATGTGAATAATCGTCCACACTATTGGACACCACAATAGTGGTCGAGGTGACAAGGGGCCAAATTTAATAGCTAACAATTGCTTCGGCCTCCTAGTTCGTGAGAATATCATCGAAAAAAGGACACGCACCCGACTTGAACGCTTTGATAAAGTCCATTATGAAGATGCCTAGGATACACAAAGGTGCCGCCCCTGCGCTATTATCAGCTGAAAGTAACCCGATGGGCACCCGTGAAGTGGGCACAAAGTGGTAAGGAGGAATGGATTCCTAACAATACCCCAATGATGCTACTCTAAACACCATAGTTAGCTGACTGGCTTTGGTTTTAGGCCTGTAAAATGGATTATCAGGCCTTTGAAAGTTGAAAGCCAATTAGCTTTCCCCACTCCATGCTGTTGGTGGGTAGGACGGAACTCGAGACACAAAACATTCCGCTAAAGACGTTGTTGACGTTGAGATTGAGCGCATTCTTGTCTATGTGAATAGTTAATGAATGTCATTGCTGGCTTGTGGCTGCTATTAGGCACAGACAATGTTTTGATGGTCGATGCAGAAGTCTAATCAAAGGTAGCTCCGACGACAACGCTCCTATGGAACAGGGAGTCACGTAATGATTTAACAATCTGTCTAACTATTCGTTTAGCCTCATGAGATATTTTTAGCTTCTGTCAGGTATCCTACCACTCGAAAACACCACCTCGTGAATTTTGCTGTTACCCTTCCGGCCTTTTGGAACGTTTCGATAAGTCTAAATGCCATTTCACCTTGTTAAGGCTTTGATGGGAAAATCTAGACATTACGGAAGGGCAAAATCACAGGAAATGAAGAGCCGATATAGTTCAATAAGTCTCTGAACAATACAGATTTGCTCTACAGCCTCTTTCTTCTTCTTCTTCTTGTGAGCGCTGCTATAATCGTGGTCACCCTTCCATTTCAGCTGGAGCGCGTCTCAATGTAAAATGCAGCCAACGGACTGATAGAACCACTGGAAGAATACTACCCACTTGTGGTAGTGCATGCTGCAGATCAAATCATTTAGAAATGCTGTGCCTTCTGTAAAGTGACGTGTATTGCAGTGAAAAGGTCATTTTGAATAAGTTGTTGAAGGGGTGACGGTGTTCTACAGTGTCTATCTTCTGCATGTCAATCGTTAATTTTTCCAGAAACATTGAAACCACTTTGTAAAGGCGTCTGCTAGCGCTCTGACTTTGATGCAGGAGTTAAAAGGAAGAGTTTTGATTTGAATTGCAGCACGTTTGAACCTTCTTTTGGCTCACTAGAGGCTGCAGGCATTTCCAGCATTGAAGATTCGCACACGAAGCCTTTAATGCCCAATTACATTTACCAGACCCATTCTTCCAAATTTTCCACATTGTGAAGGCTCTAAAAATTGAAATAATGCTGAAAAGCACAATGCAAAGCATTGCATAAAAACAGTTTTAAGGATTCCACGGATTCTGACAATCGTATTAAGTCAGTGGAAAGGGTGAAGCTGCAAAACCACGAGGACGTTTTCGGTCACCTGATAGGTGCACGACCTAGGGTTGAGCTTCATAGTAGATCACAAGAAAATGAAGATTTGGAAAGCCAAAATAAAGTCACTAAAATAAAAAACTTAATTCTGCGAGTTTAGTTAAGAATCTAAAACTAAGAGAGAATGTGGCATAATACATCTATACAATGGAATGAACTTGAAAACCATTCTGATCACAAATATTAGTCTTAAACTTGAGATATGAAAAGATATGACCCAGACGGAAGTAAACATCATCGCCCAGACACACATTAGAGAATAGTAACGAGTTACGACGTCCAACTAGAATTTCAAATGCTGACAATAACGTCCAACTAGAATTTCAAATGCTGACAATGGGGAAATACTGCAAGGGCTTTAGAGCAGGAACGTAAAAAGGCCTCAGACAAATACAGACCCAGTCAAAGGTGAACTTCATCGCCCAGACACAGTTTATAATCCCCATCAAATGTAGTTGGGTCAGGATTGCAACACACTCCACCAATGAGAATAGTGCCAGTCTCCCAAACCGCTCACATTTCCTGCTCCTTCCTTGACACAGGCTTCACAAGGCAGATGTAAACGGTCGGGAAGGTTGTGCGATCGTGACAATTCCGATGGCTGGAACTACTTCCAATGGCATATTTCACACACCGCTATGCGATTGGGCGGTAAACAGAGCCGCGATGACAAGGCTTCACTCGACCAACATTATTGAAAGCTCACTCAGCAATGCTCGTAGGCATATCATGTGCAGGGACAGAGCACTAGAATAAGAAAAAGGTAACGAACTGTCAAACCGTCCCTCTCCAACTTACGAGGCACCATGTTTCCAAGTCACACACTAGTTTGCAAACAACCTTCTGCCCAATTCGACCTCTCCTCTCCTCAAGTGTCCAACACATTAGTGCAAGAAATCGACTGTGTGTCTTTCATGCCACTGGAATCTCCCAATGTTGCGTTCTGATCTGCGCAGTGCACAGGTGAAAGCCAACATTGAGTGGAGCAAATGCAAGGCACCACAGAGGGTAGGAGTGAAGAGGAGAAGGTGCGAGACCGGTGGGATCACAACATACCACTGTTGGAAAAGAGGAGAAGGTGCGAGACCGGTGGGATCACAACATACCACTGTTGGAAAAGGTGATGTGAAAGCATAGGTCCAAGTGTCTTGTCTGTGCTAATGACCTCCTAGTAATCGACATTCCTGCAAGTCAATACGCATCACAATGCCCTCTTGCATATTTCGAGTAGGTGCAGATGATCCACGTCAGGTTGACAGCATCAATGTAGTCAATCCTGAAGCCAAAGCAAATGTCACAATATGCTCATTCATTGCAGTCAGGAGGCTCTCAATCACGCCAGTGTCTCGCATTGTCGAAAAGAGTGTTGTGTTACTTAAACATGGACGGCGTTTTACCCCAAGCATTTTCCATGGTGTGGTTGCTGCATTTCGTTGGATACTTCATCGAAAAGCAGAATGACGGATCGTTGCCTCATCGATTCCATCTCATTTTTTACGCGTCATTATCTGATTTCGTAAAAGGTTCATTTCAAGGTCATGAAGTCTACCTGTGAGTTCGATTTCGAGTCAGAGGAAGGTCAGGAAATCGCCCCTCACCAGGGAATAAGTCGAAATGCTGCAGATTGGAAAAATCCACGCGCAATCGCACTCAGCAAGTCAGTCGAGCAGTAGCTTATTAAAACACAGTCTAGCAGGTGAAGAAATGTGAAAACGTTACTCCACAATCAGTCTACATCAACCTCCTTGCAAATGAAGTAACCGTAGTAATGGACCCAGTGTAAACTAAAAAGGTGGGATTTCCCGCGTTTCCTTTTCATCGCTCCATGTGCGTGTTGTGTGGGTACGTGTGATGCAGCAATATAAACACGAGGAGGCAACTTTCACACCACCGACTCCACACACTGAGAAGAAGTGCAAAAGTAGGAAGACACAAACTCTAACTTCATGCACCCTAATCCATTAACTTGGGCATCCAATCAAAAAGAGGCTAAATGGGACAAACATAGACAGCATTGACACGTTGCTGGTGGGAACGCTGCACACCAGTTCGATTAAGTGGAGCTGTGTACAAGAATGATGTGATTGTGCATGGTAACCTAACAATATGGACAATTTCAAATACACGCATCGTGCTTAGTTGGTGCAAACCAGCTTCATCAACGTCACCAAACATCAAAATAAGTTGCAATCTGCGCAGATGACAAGCAACGAAAATATGATCAGAAAACACGCATGGTGTGCCTATTTTGAGCCTTTCCTGCACCCAGGTGTGCCTATTTTGAGCCTTTCCTGCACCCCAACTGACAGCACTCCCGTCTGCCTCTAACAAGTAAAATTTTCTTCTAACGCTATAATGAATACAACCCACTTATCCCTCTACGGCTGTGCCTCCATCAGGCGACGCGACTTCTAGACCAACTCACAAACCTCCACGAACTTCTATACGTTGACAGTGCACATTCCGCACTAAGATTATGCCTACTTTCGTCTTCAGCAAAGACTCAGGGAACTACATTGGTGGCAGCAGTTAGCAAGCCCGCTCTTGGTGAACATCAAAGCCAATTTCAAATGTAGGCTGATGCGAACATCATAACGAAGAATTGCTCAGGCGACCACTAAATAATGCATTGAAAGTGGCGTCCACATTCAGTAATTGCCACAGTCCCACGCTATGCAGACAATCCATTCAATACTGAAGCGACCTTTTCGACATCACAGCGAGAAAAGCTCATTACAGAGCTGACCAAGGCACTTGCATGGAGGTCTCAATGAAGTAAGCACGCGATACCTCATCCACTTCCCCACTACAAGAACAGAACACATGTAGTGAGCACAAAGTGGCAGCCAGGCATGGATGCACAATCTCATTCCCACAGACCCATCTTCAACCCGTCCCTTGCCGCATAACTGCTTTCAAGTCACTGTTGTTACGACAAGCGATGGACACAAGTGATGCTCTGCACCCTCCCACCTCCCTAACCTGAGTTTGCAGTTCAACTGCCAGCGACAGTGCGGTTCAGTGACATTGCAGTCAGGCGTCTACCCAAATGCACACAAATTCGTTGACCAGTGCGGTTTGTTCGTGGGCGTTTCGTTCATACCACCAAATACACTGCGAAGGCCAACTCGAGACGTTGCCAGAGAGAGCGTCGAGAACATCACCCAAAAGAGGATAGGAGAGTGAGTTGCAGCTTCGCTGCTTGCTTAACTCTCGCTTTTTGCAACGAGTCCACCAGGAACCCACCATCGTTCTTCTGACAGACGACCTCGTCTCTGCGCCATTTAGGCAGCCCCCAACCGCTTCTGCCAATGCACTGCATTCTGGGAGATTCGGGTCGCTACATGGCATGAGTGAACTACTCACAAGTCAACCAAAGTATCTCTCACATTTTTATGTATCACCGATAAACGGTGCGGCCAAATGGCAATGCACCATGCAAAATTATCGAGAAACAGAAACAGTTTCGAACAGTTTCGAAGTGTTCGCTATGCTCTTCTCTCACTTCAACAAATGTGTCAGGACGTTGGGTGTAGATTGTGTGGGAATCGAGGGCGAAATGCCACACAACCACTGTCACGTGATGCACTGCTTTGTTATGTCACGTCGTGGAAGTACAGGGTTGGCGAGGCTGTTTACTTCCCATCACGGACAGTGGTCCCTCGACCATGACTGACCTTCACTGCGCCAGACGCTCCCTCCCAATGCCAATGCAATGCACATAATGCTGCTTTGTCCATATTCAGTTTAACCAAACTCCTCTTCCCTCCCTCCCGCCCGCCTCTCGACGACCCAACGCTGCTCCTGCCCGTGTTACCATGCGTGAATTTGACCCTTCATCTGTGACAGCCTTTGTCTCTTCATCACTCTCGGTAAGGTGAAGTGCAACGAGGGCAGACAGAATTCTCAGTAAGACAAGTCTGCTTAATTTGTTCATTGGCAGATGAGGGGAGGTGGGTGGTGCATCTCACCCGCCCTCCTTCCCAATCCTCCCAAAATTCTCTTCTCCCACACTGCTGCCATTTGACTGGAGTGAAAGGCAACTGTCCAGTCAAACACATCATCGAAAGCTGCTTGGCTTAACTGCAGACTTACATTTGCTGGCCTCGACAAGGGAACTAGGTTGCGCATTGCTCGAGGCTTTAACGAGAGCGCAGAGATCCAAGAGCCACCTCTGGTCTCCAATCTCCCAGCATCCACAATCATTGTAGAATGGTCAGGCTGAGCTGACTTCCCCCCACAATTGGTCACCTCGGTGGTGACATCATCCACCCTCCGAAGGTGTGCGTGTCTACTTAAGTAGCTCATCATAATTACCTGCCACCTGGGCTCGACTGATCGATGCATGTGATGCATGTGATGCATGCTTCAACCCATTCTGACTTCCGTGTCCAACTGACCATGGTTCGCCACGGTCCACGTCAAACACGAGAGGGGCGTGGTTCTGTGGAATCCACCTCCACTCACTCCACAACCTTTTACCAGCATTGCTAACCCACGGTGTGGGATGGCAATGCAATTGTGAGTACTACTGCACGATGGACCGATGACTAGCTTGGTCTACTGGAAGTCAATCACCACCACCACCACCACCAGTGCCAGTGCCAAAAAGGCTTTCTCTCGTCTCACCTGCTCCAACTCGCTGTGAAGTCACTTGCACCACACACACACACACATCCTGTGTGTCATCTCGGCAGCTCAACCGACTCAGTAGGTGCATTCTCCCAAGTCGCGACTACGTTTCACATGACACCGCTTGGGCGAAGTGCACACGGATACGCGATTTATTTTTCAACCCAAAAAACCAACACACTGCACGTTGGTCAGTGGTTGGTGATGTTGTGAGAAAATGAAAACGGTTCTGGTGCGTCATGTGACCCGCCTGTTTCCACACTTGCATTTGGAGGGGCAATACATTGGAGCGAGTGAATGCACTTGAGGTCGTCAGAGTCCTCCTAGAAGACGTAGAGGTATTGCATTGCTAGAAGTGTTAGAGAGGAATCATGAGTTGCTGCAAGGAATTCTGCTATATCCAGACGATTTTCAAAATCTACGCTAAGTAAAAGAGGAACGTATTCAGGTGAGCAGCTCATAAGTGATTTTTATTTATACAGTCAAAGGTGGAAAATAATCACTTTGAGTATTTTTAAGAAAACTTTATAGGATTTAGTCACATTTTTGCGTGTCAGGTCTTCTTATTTTGCATGCATTCTTAGAAATGTGGATATTGAATAGGCTCTGTGGCACTCTTCTTTGTTGCTGGGTGAGTTCTTTCACAGGCACCGACAACCGACGCAATTGTTGAGACTCATTGCAACCACAGGGACTTCACTGTCAAAGTGACTAGTAATAGTGCTTGTTCGTTCCTGCATGCTAATATTTTGGTGTGAAGCAATGAATGTAACTTCCTGTCCAAGCGAATGAAGACGTCTACTCTACGCTCATCTCCTCGTCTCAATATAGGCCTTCAAGCGTCGTGCACCACGACATCGGTACGTTCAATAGCTGCAAGCTAGTACATGTAATTGGCGTGAATTTCGCAGATGACCGAGACACGGCACGAGATGATAGAGGGCGACACAATGATCACTCCTACGTGGAACACTGCATAAGACACCTTCCCTAATTTTGAACGCCTAATTGACGTTTTACTAATCGTTCGTGTGATTGCATAAGCCATGATTTTGTCCATGATAGCGATTGACAAGCTCCTTTGCGAGGCCTTGTAATAACGAAAAGCCAACACTGCTCTGTTTTGTGTGACTATGGAATTGTTTATAATAATCATCTCAATGGCACGACGTGCCTTTCTTGTTACTCTTTTCAACAACTCCTGAGGCTTTCTGGAAGGTCTACAAAGCAAACTCCGCGTCTATGGGAAGGTAGTGTGTGTAGCTCATGAAGGGTGAAGTCTGAGAAGTTACACTAAGTGGTGGAACTGACTATTGGGGCCAATGCGCTGAATAGTGCCACCTCCACCACCGAGCTCATGGGTAAATTAAACTTCTAATTGAACTCTTGCAGTATTACCTTACCGAAAGTTGGGGAATGGATCGTCTTCATCAACAACGGAAATTGTTAACAAGTTTTATAGACAAAAAAGACGGAAAAGTGGATTGTGGTTTCCACGTGCTCACATTTACGTGGATGAATTGGCGTTGATCTAGTTGCCTGAAACAGGGTCAGTCCTGTCATTTCGTAGCCATTTCGTAGCGCCAAATCATAGATTGGGTGGATTTGCAGAATCTTTTTCTACGCTAATAAAATAAACTCAGATTTACTTAAGAATTTTATTTCTTCTGCCTAGGAAGTGAAATGAGTAAAGTTGCAATGCTCAATAAGGCGAGGGGACATTTTTAATCGCCGGTGATTTGGTCACCATAGTGGCAATACAGGGCTCCGTTAAGTGTTTCCCAGTCCATTTTTACGTCATTAATAAAGAACAGCGTGATCATCGGCATATAAGAGAGGTTTAAATAAAACGGAAGTTATAGCCATTACAAAAGGAGGAAATGTATTGCGTGGCCCCCTTTTATGTTTACACACTGTCTCGGAATCTATTTGATGCCCAGAAAGTAGACATTGTCGCAGAGATAGCAGACAATACTGCCTAACCAATGCAGAATACCGTGCTCCATTTACTGGTTATGAAATTATCAAAATCTTTGGAAATGCTCATTCTCCACCATTAGGAGTTGATTAGATCCTTCAATCCTGGCGCCTTCCGTTTAGTCGTCCTCGCTCATCACAACTACGCTTTGGTATTAGCCATCCAAGAATGGCCAGTGGCTGATGTTAGCTCCAAGTAAGGCACAAGCCCCACATCGAATGTGTTATAAATCCGAAAAAAACAATTTGCTTCAGTCTCACTTAATGGGAGGCATTTGAGATGGACTTCAACGAGGTGATCTCCGGTCCATGAAGAAGGCTTGTCTTAAAACTAATGAACCAAATGAAATGAATTGGGTTTTCATGATTTGATTCCCACTCATTTACATAAAAATACATTCCTCTATCAGTATTTAGTGTGTGTGCCCACAAAACAATGAAAATCCGTATAAGTACGTAGTTTTCTGTGACTCACTCAAGGTTCAACATAAAAAGAGGTCAACGTGAACAGACCATCACTGGAGTAGGCGGCTCACTGAATCTAAACACCTCTTCTCACATCGTTAGGCGTCCTTGCTCCCGTGTGATCTAATGCACACTCATCACCGGTGATGGGGCTTCATGCAAATCTCTTTGTCGATTCTGTGAAAAAACTTAGGCATAGCACATAAATGTTTGACGTTAAATTCATTGCCCGAAAACTTTCGATTAAACCTTGTTCTATGCATAAGCGGTAACTGAAAGGAACAAGTGCTAAAACCTGTGATAAAATCTATTATATCAGTGTAGCACCCCGACACCTCCCCGAAGACTAAAGAAGACGTAGTACTCGGGCGAGATGGATGCAGCCAACACATGGTTGAGGCGAGTCTACTGCCGTAGCCCCGATGCCAACCCGCCCGACCAAAGTGCGCTGGCCAAACGAGTGGATCTTTATCGAAGCCGAGAGTTGAACGAGCAACAAATGCAACACAATGTAATTTGAAAATCGTGACTTATCGCGATATTGGTTGAATATGGGTGAGGAGATGGAGAGGAATCGCATGCGAACAATCTTGCATCTCTCTACTACCGATCACATAGGAGTGACGATTTCCAATATGATAATTGAAAACGGCGTTCAGCTGTTACTGGTCTATAAAATGGTGTAATACTTTAATTATTCGTTTACCACTTCGTTGTGGCTTAACAGGTGCGTTGAAGCTTCATCCTTGTACTTCCGTAATGGTCCACACCAGTAGGAGGGAAAATAATGTCATCCTACGGCAACTACTCCAGTCATGCCTTTGGTAGAAAAGCCAACAAAACTGATTTGATGCTAGCCGTGAAACATCTAAAACAATCGGTGTGGAGCTGTCTACGCTACGAATACGAAGTTGCCAAGTAAGCGATCACGCACTACCTCCTCCACTTCCTTACCAGCTGGATTACGTCCAGGCATATATGGCTGGGTAGCACTGAGTGGGAAGTGGAAAGGAGAAGTGGATGCAAAGCTTCATTCTTAGAAAACTATTTAAGCTTGATCTCTTATTAAATGACTATGCTTTTGGACCCACGACTAGAGATCGACATACACGATGGCCTACACACTCCTCCCTCTCTCATGACAGCCCTAAATGGCACAAAACTCTGGATCCGGCAGAATAGGTAGAAGAGATGCGTTAAGTTGCAGTCAAATGTCTTCCCAGTTAAGGACACATTTAATAGCTGATGCTGGTGGTTTGTGGGTATTTTCTTGCCCAGGAGATTGACCGAGGACAACTCTGGTTTCGACGTTGGAAGTGCAAGAGCGACTATGCAATCCTTTGATTACTTGTTTAACTCTGATTTGGTTCCAGAGGCACTGAATTACATTACTGCTTCAAATACCCAATGAACATGACATTCGAAACATGTCAGCAGCCTCTCAACCCGTCTGTAGGTCATCAATGCACTTTCCTAGCATTATGCCTTCTTCAGTGCTTGAAAATGACTTAGAGCAATGGACCAATTTTCAGTCAGAACACAGGCCTTAACAGGAGATTTTAGTAAAACGTATGATGAGATTAGGAAAAAAGGCAAAAAAAACTAAACGTCTCCTTGACGACCAATCATAATGCTGAAAAATCTCTCCTGACAGCATCCATCTGCGCTAACTTATCGTTGCGTAGATACGATTGCCATGTCTCGGTGATGTTGTATACGCCGCACTTTGTATGTTTACCTTTGATAATCGTTTAAGCTAGCCAATCTACGTGCAGTGATTTGACCTTTATCTAATTCCAAAACAAACTGATCGCCATCAGCAACCTACAGAGGTTATATGTCAACTCGAAGAAATGTTTCTGCTCGGCAGGATGTCGGGAATGACTCAGGTCACTACAGCGGTGCCAGTGGCAAGTAGACTCGGTAAAGACTAGCAGCCATACTTATTGCTTTGCGTACTTACCAAGTTTTAACACCGTAGCCAGAAGCAATCTGCGTTGGCACTGATTTTGTGGACACGTATTAGGAAGGTATGTGATAAATCCTCACGTCTCTGGGAAGTAAATTGGATCCCAATAGATAGATAGTCAATACTAAAAGGAAAGAAGGAAAAAGACGAATTGAGGCAAAATATTGGGGCAATAAGTTGCATAATATTATGTTTTACAAACTGGCCTTGATTTAGGGTGGAGCTTCCTATGCCTGGGAAACGGGTTGCATCATTTCGAGGCATTATTCAGGTCTGAGCGAGAGGAAATCGCTAAACTTAGGAAAAAATAATTCTAAAATATGCATTGTAAAATTGTTAGCTTTCCTTTGTTAAGGGTTCAGAATGACTAACAAAACTCGAAGTACTTTTAAATCTCTTCATAATCCAAGTATAATGGTTTCGGATTAATTCTCCTATTTAAATTAGAAGTTAAAAATAAGACTACAGGCATGCAGCGCCAAAAGGGATAATGTTTAAGCCTTTGGCTTAGAAATTTGAAATTGTCGCCCATTCGCCTGTGTCACTCCCAATCCCAATGAAGTATTTTCCAGTGACTCCAATCCAGTGATATACATGACGCGTGGGACCCCTCGGTGTGGGCTCTCGCAAGTCCCGTTAGTCAAGACAAACAGGTAGAGGAGCAAGTCGGACACGAGTGGCTATTGCAGACATTGGCTACTTCCTTCTATTCATCTGAAATATGAAAGGATATTGGCCAGGCGACGCTAGCTATGCGAGTTGTTTTTGCAACTGATACGTGTGTGTGTGTGTGTGTGTATGGGGTGGTTAAAAACCAAGCAACCGAATGCTGCCCATAGCAGTCTGATTATGCTAGTACGACTACAGATGGTAAGTCTTGGGGTGGGCGGTTGAAACATTATGCCGTGGGATGCACATTCGTCTGGCGGAAAATAGCGTGCACCAGTCTTGTAATTGGTTGGGAAATGACAAAGTTGGAAAAAATATTTCAGTTTGATTGAATGGTTTAAGCGCTGGCTGAAGTAGCTGCTAGGCGTATTTGAATGTAATGTGCGCCGTTAATTTGATAAAAAACCGACTAATATAAAGTGTAGAAGAACTACAAAGTTGTGAGCTGTGGTTCGGTACAGGTGGCATTCTGTGATCTCGTAGTCGTCCCACATTTAGCTGTCTTTAAGTGACGTTTCTTTTTTTAAGTTACGGAGTTGTTAAGATAATGAAGAATACCCAAGTGGTTAAAAAGTGCTCAAGCTGTTCAATTTTCAACCCCTTACCATGCAAGAAAAATCAGTTCGAAAATCGTCTGGATATAGCAGAATTCCTTGCAGCAACTCATGATTCCTCTCTAACACTTCTAGCAAAGCAATAACTCTACGTCTTCTAGGAGGACTCTGACGACCTCAAGTGCATTCACTCGCTCCAATGTATTGCCCCTCCAAATGCAAGTGTGGAAACAGGCGGGTCACATGACGCACCAGAACCGTTTTCATTTTCTCACAACATCACCAACCACTGACCAACGTGCAGTGTGTTGGTTTTTTGGGTTGAAAAATAAATCGCGTATCCGTGTGCACTTCGCCCAAGCGGTGTCATGTGAAACGTAGTCGCGACTTGGGAGAATGCACCTACTGAGTCGGTTGAGCTGCTGAGATGACAAACACGATGTGTGTGTGTGTGTGTGGTGCAAGTGACTTCACAGCGAGTTGGAGCAGGTGAGAAGAGAGAAGGCCTTTTTGGCACGGATACTGTGTGGACACACGAAGGCGTAATGCGTCTACAGAAGACAGCAGAAGTAGAGCCTGATGGTGAGCGAAGGACTTGGGTAGACAGGCAATGTTTGCCAGCCGAACTAAGTAAAAGGAAAATCAGTTCCGTGCCACCATATCTACAAAGCCGACATAGATCACTGGTGGTGGTGGTGGTGGTGATTAACTTCCAGTAGACCAAGCTAGTCATCGGTCCATCGTGCAGTAGTACTCACAATTGCATTGCCATCCCACACCGTGGGTTAGCAATGCTGGTAAAAGGTTGTGGAGTGAGTGGAGGTGGATTCCACAGAACCACGCCCCTCTCGTGTTTGACGTGGACCGTGGCGAACCATGGTCAGTTGGACACGGAAGTCAGAATGGGTTGAAGCATGCATCACATGCATCACATGCATCGATCAGTCGAGCCCAGGTGGCAGGTAATTATGATGAGCTACTTAAGTAGACACGCACACCTTCGGAGGGTGGATGATGTCACCACCGAGGTGACCAATTGTGGGGGGAAGTCAGCTCAGCCTGACCATTCTACAATGATTGTGGATGCTGGGAGATTGGAGACCAGAGGTGGCTCTTGGATCTCTGCGCTCTCGTTAAAGCCTCGAGCAATGCGCAACCTAGTTCCCTTGTCGAGGCCAGCAAATGTAAGTCTGCAGTTAAGCCAAGCAGCTTTCGATGATGTGTTTGACTGGACAGTTGCCTTTCACTCCAGTCAAATGGCAGCAGTGTGGGAGAAGAGAATTTTGGGAGGATTGGGAAGGAGGGCGGGTGAGATGCACCACCCACCTCCCCTCATCTGCCAATGAACAAATTAAGCAGACTTGTCTTACTGAGAATTCTGTCTGCCCTCGTTGCACTTCACCTTACCGAGAGTGATGAAGAGACAAAGGCTGTCACAGATGAAGGGTCAAATTCACGCATGGTAACACGGGCAGGAGCAGCGTTGGGTCGTCGAGAGGCGGGCGGGAGGGAGGGAAGAGGAGTTTGGTTAAACTGAATATGGACAAAGCAGCATTATGTGCATTGCATTGGCATTGGGAGGGAGCGTCTGGCGCAGTGAAGGTCAGTCATGGTCGAGGGACCACTGTCCGTGATGGGAAGTAAACAGCCTCGCCAACCCTGTACTTCCACGACGTGACATAACAAAGCAGTGCATCACGTGACAGTGGTTGTGTGGCATTTCGCCCTCGATTCCCACACAATCTACACCCAACGTACTGACACATTTGTTGAAGTGAGAGAAGAGCATAGCAAACACTTCAAAACTGTTCGAAACTGTTTCTGTTTCTCGATAATTTTGAATGGCGCATTGCCATTTGGCCGCACCGTTTATCGGTGATNCCGCCCTCGATTCCCACACAATCTACACCCAACGTCCTGACACATTTGTTGAAGTGAGAGAAGAGCATAGCGAACACTTCGAAACTGTTCGAAACTGTTTCTGTTTCTCGATAATTTTGCATGGTGCATTGCCATTTGGCCGCACCGTTTATCGGTGATACATAAAAATGTGAGAGATACTTTGGTTGACTTGTGAGTAGTTCACTCATGCCATGTAGCGACCCGAATCTCCCAGAATGCAGTGCATTGGCAGAAGCGGTTGGGGGCTGCCTAAATGGCGCAGAGACGAGGTCGTCTGTCAGAAGAACGATGGTGGGTTCCTGGTGGACTCGTTGCAAAAAGCGAGAGTTAAGCAAGCAGCGAAGCTGCAACTCACTCTCCTATCCTCTTTTGGGTGATGTTCTCGACGCTCTCTCTGGCAACGTCTCGAGTTGGCCTTCGCAGTGTATTTGGTGGTATGAACGAAACGCCCACGAACAAACCGCACTGGTCAACGAATTTGTGTGCATTTGGGTAGACGCCTGACTGCAATGTCACTGAACCGCACTGTCGCTGGCAGTTGAACTGCAAACTCAGGTTAGGGAGGTGGGAGGGTGCAGAGCATCACTTGTGTCCATCGCTTGTCGTAACAACAGTGACTTGAAAGCAGTTATGCGGCAAGGGACGGGTTGAAGATGGGTCTGTGGGAATGAGATTGTGCATCCATGCCTGGCTGCCACTTTGTGCTCACTACATGTGTTCTGTTCTTGTAGTGGGGAAGTGGATGAGGTATCGCGTGCTTACTTCATTGAGACCTCCATGCAAGTGCCTTGGTCAGCTCTGTAATGAGCTTTTCTCGCTGTGATGTCGAAAAGGTCGCTTCAGTATTGAATGGATTGTCTGCATAGCGTGGGACTGTGGCAATTACTGAATGTGGACGCCACTTTCAATGCATTATTTAGTGGTCGCCTGAGCAATTCTTCGTTATGATGTTCGCATCAGCCTACATTTGAAATTGGCTTTGATGTTCACCAAGAGCGGGCTTGCTAACTGCTGCCACCAATGTAGTTCCCTGAGTCTTTGCTGAAGACGAAAGTAGGCATAATCTTAGTGCGGAATGTGCACTGTCAACGTATAGAAGTTCGTGGAGGTTTGTGAGGTGGTCTAGAAGTCGCGTCGCCTGATGGAGGCACAGCCGTAGAGGGATAAGTGGGTCGTATGCATAACAGCGTTAAAAGAAAAGTTCACTTGTTATAGGCAGACGAGATTGCTGTCAATTCGGGTGCAGGAAAGGCTCNCGTATGCATAACAGCGTTAAAAGAAAAGTTCACTTGTTATAGGCAGACGAGATTGCTGTCAATTCGGGTGCAGGAAAGGCTCAAAATAGGCACACCATGCGTGTTTTCTGATCATATTTTCGTTGCTTGTCATCTGCGCAGATTGCAACTTATTTTGATGTTTGGTGACGTTGATGAAGCTGGTTTGCACCAACTAAGCACGATGCGTGTATTTGAAATTGTCCATATTGTTAGGTTACCATGCACAATCACATCATTCTTGTACACAGCTCCACTTAATCGAACTGGTGTGCAGCGTTCCCACCAGCAACGTGTCAATGCTGTCTATGTTTGTCCCATTTAGCCTCTTTTTGATTGGATGCCCAAGTTAATGGATTAGGGTGCATGAAGTTAGAGTTTGTGTCTTCCTACTTTTGCACTTCTTCTCAGTGTGTGGAGTCGGTGGTGTGAAAGTTGCCTCCTCGTGTTTATATTGCTGCATCACACGTACCCACACAACACGCACATGGAGCGATGAAAAGGAAACGCGGGAAATCCCACCTTTTTAGTTTACACTGGGTCCATTACTACGGTTACTTCATTTGCAAGGAGGTTGATGTAGACTGATTGTGGAGTAACGTTTTCACATTTCTTTACCTGCTAGACTGTGTTTTAACAAGCTACTGCTCGACTGACTTGCTGAGTGTGATTGCGCGTGGATTTTTCCAATCTGCAGCATTTCGACTTATTCCCTGGTGAGGGGCGATTCCCTGACCTTCCTCTGACTCGAAATCGAACTCACAGGTAGACTTCATGACCTTGAAATGAACCTTTTACGAAATCAGATAATGACGCGTAAAAAATGAGATGGAATCGATGAGGCAACGATCCGTGACCCTGCTTTTCGATGAAGTATCCAACGAAATGCAGCAACCACACCATGGAAAATGCTTGGGGTAATACGCTGTCCATGTTTAAGTAACACAACACCCTTTTCGACAATGCGAGACACTGGCGTGATTGAGAGCCTCCTGACTGCAATGAATGAGCATATTGTGACATTTGCTTTGGCTTCAGGATTAACTACATTGATGCTGTCAACCTGACGTGGATCATCTGCACCTACTCGAAACATGCAAGAGGGCATTGTGATGCGTATTAACTTGCAGGAATGTCGATTACTAGGAGGTCATTAGCACAGACAAGACACTTGGACCTATGCTTTCACATCACCTTTCCCAACAGTAGTATGTTGTGATCCCACCGGTCTCACACCTTCTCCTCTTCACTCCTACCCTCTGTGGTGCCTTGCATTTGCTCCACTCAATGTTGGCTTTCACCTGTGCACTGCGCAGAGCAGAACGCAACATTGGGAGATTCCAGTGGCATGAAAGACACACAGTCGATTTCTTGCACTAATGTGTTGGACACTTGAGGAGAGGAGAGGTCGAATTGGGCAGAAGGTTGTTTGCAAACTAGTGTGTGACTTGGAAACATGGTGCCTCGTAAGTTGGAGAGGGACGGTTTGACAGTTCGTTACCTTTTTCTTATTCTAGTGCTCTGTCCCTGCACATGATATGCCTACGAGCATTGCTGAGTGAGCTTTCAATAATGTTGGTCGAGTGAAGCCTTGTCATCGCGGCTCTGTTTACCGCCCAATCGCATAGCGGTGTGTGAAATATGCCATTGGAAGTAGTTCCAGCCATCGGAATTGTCACGATCGCACAACCTTCCCGACCGTTTACATCTGCCTTGTGAAGCCTGTGTCAAGGAAGGAGCAGGAAATGTGAGCGGTTTGGGAGACTGGCACTATTCTCATTGGTGGAGTGTGTTGCAATCCTGACCCAACTACATTTGATGGGGATTATAAACTGTGTCTGGGCGATGAAGTTCACCTTTGACTGGGTCTGTATTTGTCTGAGGCCTTTTTACGTTCCTGCTCTAAAGCCCTTGCAGTATTTCCCCATTGTCAGCATTTGAAATTCTAGTTGGACGTTGTAACTCGTTACTATTCCCTAATGTGTGTTGATTTTGCGTCCTTAATTTTAGCTTTATATGGTTCAGTATGAAGCTCTGCTGAAGCCGCGCACCCAGCACAGGACCATAATCCTTCGTGCAGTTTACGGTTACGCCCTTTCCATTAACACATTACAGTTGTGAGATATCGTAACACTCGCGCACCCTTTTGTCTACAGTACTTTTTACCTTGTTCGCTATCACCCTCCCTCTTTTTGAGCCTATAAACCTGATCTAAGGATTACATGCTTTTTGAGCCGGGCTCAATTGTTCAGGTTGCTGAGAATTCCAGAATTTTTGCTTTCGCTCACTCCCGACTGCCTTCTTATCACGTGGCCTGCGAATCACTGAAACCAGCAGGCCAATCAGCCATTATGAGTACGGGTGACGAAGACAATCCAATGGCCTAGGCTCACACCCAGTCTCCACCGTCGTGTTTCTCTGCTTATCCACACACAACAGTCAACGGTGACAACCACCCTGAGATCATTGTCCAGTCCACACCTCTTCAAGAGTTAGGTAGAATCCATTCCGCACACACACAGAATCCTTAACACACAACTAGTGACGACTCAATTTGTAACATTGACTCGATTTTAAAGTTGTCAAAGCATAGTTTTGGTGAGAATGTGCAATTGACATTTGATTTATTCTGGTGCATGGTGAAGTGCACACGGAATTGTTCACTTGCAGAGGATGAAACAAGTACCATTGAGATTCATCCATCCCATACCATACAGCTCACGAAAAATATTCTCTCAAGCAACAGCCAAGAGTGGTACATTTTTTTAAAGTGACGTTTCTATTCTTACAAAAGAAAAACACCATGTTACCTCATAGCGCACACTGTCAATGTACTTTCCCATTCTCTATGATTGACACCTTTTCGGGTGCATTCAAAAATCGCAAAGAATAGAAACAGTAGTTGGAAGTAAAGGGTTGGTCAGGAAGGCGAGTGATTTGAGTGAAGTCATTTACTTCTTACGATTGCATGTTTTATGAGAGGAGAATTTGTTGGTAGTTTGGGCTGCGATGGAAAGGAATAGACTAGGATTTGCGGTAAAAAGTACATCAGCGAACAAGGAACTCTAAGAAGCTTAATGAAACTGCTTAATGCCTCTATTTTGGCACCTTAAGCCGGACAGGAATCCTGCTGGATGCAAACCCTTGAAACAAGGAAAGTTGAATGCAGTTCCCGCTTTTGAAGCCTTGTATGTTGGCACTGTCATCCGGGGATCTCAAAAGGGTAAATACACCATCATACAACCCAGCAATTAATTATAAATCTCACCTTATGTCCTAGTTTTGTCACTCTATAGTCACTTTTTCCTTGCTACTGATTCTAAGTCAATGTGGTGGTTCTATGGTTGGCTGAATGGCCCTGAACCACTCCCATGATCCTATCGCTTCGGGGTTCTGCATTGGTGATAACTGTAAGCCGACCCGATCAACGTTGAAAACAAGTCTCATTCCATTATGTGATGGTCTGATCCAAGTGGGGAGGAGAAGATGCAGTTCCTTTCACCGTCAGCGAAATCTGCAGTTGCAAAATCTACACGGCGATCCGCAATGCAAATTTCTGGCATTTATTACTAGAAAAGGCAACTTTAACCACAATGTGAGGCCATTATTTTCTTTATTATGACTTTTTTTGCAGCGCAACTAAGAAAACAACCATTGACATACAAAAACTGGTCTCTGTGGTACATTGGCAACTCTTTAACATCCTTGGAAAGACAATTTTTCCTAGTACACTTCATTTTGCAGAAGGCACAATATTCCAAAACGGCCAAGTCTGCAGCTCGTGGATGGCATTCCTTTTACAATCTTGTCAGGCAATAAACTGCATTCCACACTAGGACTTGTTGTGACAAACGCACACGAGTGATAAAGGTAATTGCATGAAAGGGGCTACGGAGGAAACCTGTATTCGATAATGATATATTAAGCTGTGCAGATCCTTCAGTCTCCACGCTTTTTTGCGTTTTCGTAGTGCCCTAATTGGCTCTTAATGCTGTAACTAGCTACAGTGGCATTAAATCGTACTAAAAGGCTGGTAGGATATTAAAATGACCTCAAGATAAGCCTTTTCGGGTGGAACTAACACCCTGTAGAGACCGAATAGCCTGCGCAGTTAAACAACCAGTTGGGTAGATTTTTAAATCAGTGCTTACCTTTCCACGTCGTGGAAGCTTTATCACTGGGTAGACCCTTTATTTGACCTCTGTATCGACAATCACAACATGAGCGGTGCCAACAGGAGGCATTCCAACGTCATCAATGCGTTTCACGAACTACATTGCGCCTTGGATTTGGTCCCAATAGCGAGGAGCATTGGTGTGGGGAAAGCTTGATGATCCATTTGTAGGCTTGAATGCCAAGTCTGATAATGAACCTCCCTTATGGAGTAGCGTCATTGAGGTGATAATCCGCAAATCCTCTTTCACACCACTTTTTTTTCCTCATTTCACAGGTGCCGATACGGTTTCCATTCAGCTGGTAGTAACACAGAGAAGGCACCCTCAAAACCCATGTGTGCTCAGATATCTTAACTAGTTTAAGTCTAATGGGCCTACTTTCGTTGCATTTCTTACAAATTAAGGTATTGGAATAAGTGCTGTGCATATTGGCAGGTACAGCTATCCACTCATGGGATTCTGGCTTATTGTCCTTTTGGAAAGAGTCCCGCTTGCCTCCACCGCCGACGTGGTGCGCAAGGTCGACTCTGAAGTTATAGCAAATCATAATAGCACGGAAGAAGGTTTATTTCCAAATTACAGAGGCCTTGAGAATCCGTAGGCCTGGACTATAAATCTATTCTCAGTCTGGAAAGTCCACGCATTTAAGCAAAGCGCCAAGACACCGCACTTCCGCCTTAGCGACACGTCCGGAGGACTAGGCCTATTAGCCTCTCAGCCCTCACTTACATTACTGTCGCTCAAATCTGACGACTCACCATTTCATTCTCTTTCGGCATAAATGAATGTGATGTAAATTTTTGGAAGCATAGCAAATTGTGCCACTTGTGAAGATTAATAAAGTCGTTGAAATAATCGGCTTCTGTTCGTAATAGTAGGCGTGAAAAGAAATCCAGACAAATCTTTTTTTTTTTCATAGTGAGGGCATTGTGGCGCAGGACTGTGAGAACATTTCTTCTGGAATTGCCCACCCTGGATCAAATGTCCTCTGGAAATGAAATATTCGTGTGAGAAATGCTTTTGCAGTGAGTAAATTACACCTCCCATACCCGTAGTAAGCTGCCTAGCTAATTTGGCGTCAAATCCACTTTTTTTATTCATAAAGGGAATTCAAGGATTGATGAGGAAGGACAGTGGCACCTTCTGAGGGATACCTGACATACGGTCTCGTCAGTGCGAATACATGAATTGTGGGGAGGCAAATTCTTAATGTTTTTAACCTTGTAAATAAGAGTGAAGCAAAACTTATCAACTTATTGGAAGTAATTAAAGTAAGAAGTGCTGAAATTGTTGTTTCCACTCAGTAGTCTACATCCATTTGAAGCTTACTAGACGCAGTTACCGTGTTAACCAACAGAGCACCTTATCCTCTGCACTTATTGGAAATGGATTTTAACAATAATGAAGCAGAGATGGAACGGTCATGTACATTAGTCGCTCCCCTCAGCAATTTTGATCTCATGGAGACGATTCCCTATTTCTCCCTCTCTGGCCTTCAAAACTGCTGAACAAGCAGACCGATTTGATAAGGCTGTAGTTATTGGAAAATGTTAATGAGCACAGACACAGATTCAGAGGATTCTGAGTGCTAAGCTTCCTCCTGCCTCAGGATAGCTGACGGCTCGTCCGCACATTTAAGCAACATGTGGGATAAAAGTACATTTAAGGGGGACATTTGAGGCCTAAAATAGCTTGTCTACTTAAAGTTCTTTATTTTAAATCCAGTAAACGTAAGACGCATAGTGCTAACATTGGCCAACGACCGAATCAATTATGGGACGACTCTATTCATGCTTTGATCAGTTTATCCCTGATGACCTGATAATTGTAGAGATTCATTTCTAATAGGACCATGCAAACACAATATCGCATTAATTACCAGAAGCAACAATATGATAGGTACCAGAAGCTACTTCAGTTCAGGAGGTACTAAGGCAATAACTTGAAAATTTCAACCTCAAAGTATTTAAAATACACGTTTAAGTATATTAACTTCGCACGTTGGTTGTTTGATGACCGACCTTGGTAACGGGCCCCTCTGTATCCTGGCCACTGCACCTTCGACGGGCAGGGTGGCCTCTGGGCCATGTCGGTAGCCCCACGCCCTTCCGTATCTAGAACATACACATCCCACCCGAGTAATGTGTCGTATTTCTGCTTCAGAGAAGTCTTAATGCGATATTGATGAGTTATTTATGTCTGTGAGGCAAGTTTTAAGCAGGAATGAAAACTTATACTGTAATTTTGTAGCAGTAGTTCATAATTATAGAATATAGTTTATCTACACAACCAATCCACAAATGCCACAATGTCACCAGCTTTAAAACAATCTATTGCGAATAATTGAATAAGCCCATGTACAGACTTAATTACACCAACTAAAATAAAAAGTGAATAGGCCCAAATAACTAAGTAATCTTTAAACCACGCTCCAGACATCATTAGTGTTCATTTACAACTTTACTTAGCCTAGTGCTAATAGCCTCTGTGTCCACCGCCGCAATGCTAGTGTGTCGGTTGAAGTGAAGATTGTTAAGTATGCTCATTGTCGGATTGACAGGTGGTATTGCGACCGGTAAATCAACTGTTTCAGATATATTGAAGGGGAAGGACGTCACGGTTATTGACGCTGATGCAATATCAAGAGATCGTAGGCATTTTATGCATACGCCATTACTTGATAGTTGTTGACCACGATAGGCAAGTGCAGAGGAGTATTCTCAAGGCTTTTGGACCTTCAGTTTTTAATGAGGATGGGACTTGTGTGGAAAGGGACAAACTGGGTGAAATCGTTTTCTCTGATCCCGAGAAACGGAAGGTCCTCAATAGGATCGTCCATCCCATTGTGTTCAGACGTATCACCGTTCGGATTCTGCGCAGTTTCCTCTCAGGACAGGCTATTGTTGTTCTAGACATACCACTGCTTTTTGAAACTCGCACCATGTTGTGGTTTGTGTCGGATATAATCGTCGTTTCCTGGTATGTCCAGTATTATCTAATCTTGGCCGACTTCCATCTTGTTCATTGCTGCCTAGGGTTCATACTGCAATTTTTAACCCGTTCTATCATTCTTTGAGTTTCTATGTACTTATAAGTAGCCTTGTAAAGATGAGTGCTTTCTCTCCTTGCATGTGGACGGAGACGAATTTGCACTCCTATCGTGCTCCCACATCTTTTACTCATGATGTCTAACGTGCAGATTTATGTCGATCTTCCCTTTTTAAAGGGGCTTGTGGATTGTTTTTTTTACGGCTGTTTATGTTCTACCTGGTGGCGATTGTTTTTTTATAAACTACAGACGTATCGGGATTTCAGGTGATGTAAATTTTTCACTTTGCCAACTTTGGCACGTCTGATTGTCAGTCTTCTTCCTGCTATTTTCGTCGCTGTCAAATAGATCTAAGTTGGTGTTCCTTGTACGGGATCTCATTCTTTTATCAGGTAGCTGAAATCGGTAACGACGCGTTTTTGTTATGCAAATGAAAGAGGTGAATAGCAAGTAGGTAGCCTGAAGATTATTGCAACGTCATTTGCATGCTGTGTTCGTCTACTTAAGTGTAAGGGCTTTCCCTTTCGGTCGGTGCAGTTTTAAACGAGCCGTTCCACCACTCCTATTGAGCTGCATTACCGAAAGTTGTTCTTGAAATGTTAATCGCCGATTACTTTAATCGGCATTGCTTCCAAGAACAAAAAACCATTTAAAACATCTCTTCTGTCTTTGTGTGTTTTGCCTCCATAACCAAGTGCTATTTATCTCTGGAGAATACGTCCCACCACAACATGCTTTGTCCTTTACAAGTTGTACGCGACATAGGGAACCGACTCGAACTTAGTTTCCACAACTGATAGGTTTGAATCGCATTCATAAGATGTATCCGATTAATGCTTTATAACATGGGGTTTCGAAATGTGTGCTAAGGCATAGAAAAAATCACACTTCACATAGCCTCACAAGCTACTGTGATCTTGCTCGTGCCTTTCTTAAGTAGTTGTTCCTTAATCTGCTTTGATATGATCTGAAGTGGACGAGATGAATTGGGTCTAAACAAGTCGTTTTTGTTGGTCAACTGTGTCATTACTACTGCGTGGTCACTCCATGTTCACTCCAAGTGCTTGCTATTTCTCCCCTCTATTGGTAGCTGATTATGTGCCTGCTCGGGACGCAGTTTATTGACTTTAAGGCCAGCATTAATGCCTTCTTGGAATCCCTTATTTCTTATTCTTCCGTTTCCGTAGATGCATTCTTAGATATTTTTTTCAGCCATGGTGTAGCTGATGTAGTAGGAAGAGACCTGTTTTTATTTCGACCACCCCATTTACTGTGCAGAAGAACGGTTCTTCGGTGAAACCATCTTAAGTTTACACGTTGACACTCCTCCAGACTTAAGTGGGATGGTATTAGTAATCTCTTAGAGATTCTTTTGTGTGTTTTAACTGGGATCACATTGATTGAGATACAATGGACGATGGCCTCACCGTGTCCTGTTTCCTTCTTGAAAATACGGATGAGCCGAATGAAATGTAGTTCTGTGAATGCTTAGCTATCTCAAGAAGACCCTTTTCATTTCCCTCAACCACCCGCGTATTTGAATCACATGAAAAGCACCTTTTTGCACTTTAACTTTCCCTCTAAGTCATTTTTGAGTGCTTTCACTTTGAAGGCTTAATATCTAGGTAAGGCGAGTGAGGAGATTTTTCCGTAAAAATTCCTTTGCGATAGTATTTTTGCTTTTGTGAAAACACGATCATTTCAAACCTCTAGTGGCCTATTTTCGCTTGACGAAAACAGGAATGGATGCGATTAAGCACATTGGAGGGGACTCTTTCAGCTCATTCAAGTCTTCATCCCAGTGTTTCTTTATCCGAGTGTTGTTGAAAACAATTCATTATTTATCCCACAATCATTGTCGAAATTGGGTAACTACGGCCTCATGTGATACTTAGCGCTCCTTAGTTTCTCATAATTTGAGTTCAAATGAGCCGCTTAAGTGCAACGGGTAAACCTGGCTTGTTTAGCCATTAATTAGTCGTTAATTTGTTTTCAACCTAGGAAATGCCCTCATTCATTCATTGAAGCCAAGCAAATAGTTTTTGCTGTTCCTTGTAAACATTAAATTGAATTGACACTTCGCCGGCATCTCTTTCAGCTCTCCCGAGGTTCAACTCTCCCGTCTCCTAAAACGCAATCCCGATCTCTCTCGTGAAGCCGCCCTCTCTAGAATCGCTGCGCAGATGCCTCTATCAGACAAAGTTGCACGTGCCACCATTGTGGTGAACAATGAAGCTGACGGGGACTTTGCCGGACTGGCAGAGCAAGTGGATGCCTGTTTGGAGCTGCTGCAAAGCAAAGCAGCGAGGCGGTTTCGGTTGGCGATGGCATTGTTTACTTGCGCTTTGGTTGGACTTGCTGTGGTTGTGCATCAGTTTATATTTGTATGAGCCATCTTTCCTTCTGATAGATGATTTTTCTTGTCATTGCATATTGAGTAAATTGCAATTTTCTCCTCTCTCTAGTTTTACAGTCTACCGGTCGTTCCATAATGTCCGCTAACAGGCGGACGAGGGGTGGGAAGTGGGTATTTCGATGAAGTTCCACGGGGTGTGGGGTGCGTTGTTGACTTCTGCACTGGGTTTGTTTCCTGTCGGGATGCGACAGTGGGTCTGGTCACGAGCTTAGAGACCCAGGGCAGGGTGGACTGTGGGAAGGGTTTCCACGGTGTATTTGGGGCCATTTAAGGCGCTGATAAGTGGTGGTTCCGGCGCATGGCTCAAATGTGGGTTGCGAGGGCAAACTCATAGCAGGTGGTGGTGTGTTTCCGAATTCGAAGATGGGAGGATTAAGAGCTGTCAAATTTATAATGATACGGAACTTAGGAGCTAAGACCAACCCATCTTATTCGGGTTCCTAGTAAATGTTTGTCTAAAGTTTAAAAAACAGCGTCCATTCAGCTTTGTAGGGCAAACAAGTATTTGTTTATGCAAATGCTGTACAATACCGCATTGATTGGAAGAAGAAGATCACCCAATTGAATTTAAAGACGTCCCTGAAAGGGTCAACGTGGTCTATTTAATCAGATTCGGTAAGCATCTATGACTTCATATGCATCATTAGTTTGGGCTGTAATGTTTTGGGCTATCGCATTTAATAAAACTTGGATGTTTTCCGTTGTGACCCCTTGCATTTTATTAGTTCATCTTTGTTACACGAACAACCCCTTTGTAGCTGATATTTGCATGTGGCACTTCTGTCTTGAGTCTTAGTATGTGTTTTCCGATTTGCCGGGATGTGCGCCGGGAAACTTAATCGTAAATGTTTGCTGCAATTCTCTTCTATCGAGTTGTCACACACTTGTATTGCTACTGTACTTTCCGAGAAAGAGTTTGCTAAGTTTTGTTCATACTCATGTCTTTGCTATTCCAATGCTTTTATTTGAACATTTCGTCAAGTGCGATTTTCTTGTTTCAGACAAAATATGGATCCCACTTTCGTAAGCTTTTTACTGGATGATTAAATTTCCGATGTATTCATTAACATCTATTTTTTACCATTTCGGTAAGGGATTGCATGCAATTGTTTCCTTTATGGTTTTTTCATGATCCATGTGCAGCGGTCTTCATGAAAGCAAGTTGTCGTGAGAAAAAATAGCATTAAATCACACGACTTTAAGTAACATATAAAATACCATTTAAGGAGCATAATTTATTGAGAAGTCCCGTAATTCATCTAGTCCAACTTGCCTTTTGGTCGAGACTTTTCACAAATAGCAAGTAGCTCTGCTGTTCTCGCAGCAGCAGTTGGGGTGGCGATCTTTCTTGAACCTCCACATACCAGGTTTTTTAAAAGTGTTAATAACATTAAACAGTGAAATACACAACAGTGATTAAAAGAAAATGCCTAATTTGTATACTAGGGCATTAGATCAGTTGGGGAAGTGCATTTTTGAAGGGCTTTATCTCTCTTAGCTACGAAATCCCATCCAGCCCTCGTTCCAATCCAGGTATGTTACAATAATAGCCTTATCTCTGTCTCGTCCTTTCTTCTAGTCAGTAACAGAGCTGTCAGAGGTGGAACTGCATGAGCTTCGCAAAACTGACGCCTGGCTTCCCTCAGAAGCGACGCGTCGGTGCTTGCTGGAGGGTGACAGCGGTGGTTTAGCATCTACCACTCCACGCCTCCTCGCTCCACCTTCCCCGATCGATACGGCCGATCCGGTTCACCAGCTACTTGCCAATCGCTATCGATCCGATGCGCGTGCCGATGCCGTTCGTCCCGTCATTACCGCTGATTTGGTTTCGCAGGACTGTGATGGTCTCGTTCAGCTTATCGTATGCTACCCATTTTCCCAATTCCCATCCTTGATTTTATTTAAAATGATGAATATTGAGCCTGAGGGCCACCTAGTGCAATTGCCAGTATCATTTCATCGCTACATTCCTATTCTGGAGTCACTTTCTTCCCCTTAAGGGGATACTAGGTCCAGGCGTTTCTAAAGTGTTAATGTTGTCTTGGTGGGTAAGCGTGATGAAATGGGGGATTTTGATGCTTTTCAGTGTTGGATATTTCGCTAGACTTTGCTGTCCCATTGATTGCTCTCTAGTAGCAACAGTTCGTTCCCTTTCTTTTAAAACACTTTGTCCTTAAGCCAGTGGTCCTAATCAGGGCCCCGATTGAAGTCTATTGCATCACCCTTATCGCTGAGTGCTGTGTTGTTCCTTTTTGATGGGTTTTTGTGTTTGAATTTGTTCTTTTTGTGGTAAATAACATTGAGTCTTCATGTGTTTTATGCATAGACTACGCTATTATAGTTATGTTAGTTTAGAAACTCTTAATAGACTTTGTCTTTTTATTCTTTCTGTTTGGACACTGATGATCTTGGCCAACTCATCATACATCCTCCATTCTTACCCTGGAATCCATTAGCTATGAAGAATGTTGAACCCGGGAGTCTTGTTCATTATCGCTTTCACTCAATTTGCACTGGCGTCATCCTTGTAAGCTCTGCAAACATTTTATGATGAGGGATCCAAACAGTTCTACATAGGCCTGTATGTTCAATGCCTAGAGGGGCACACTGCATTTGGAACTGTTGTGAGTCAGAGCACTCAATTCAGTCTTCCTGGAACCTCTTCTGTTGTTAATAGGCGTTTCTCTATATTCTGATCGCTAAACCTTCCTAGCGTTGTGCTTTTACCAAACTGTTGTCGGAATTTTTGCCATTGAATCCACCCACAGCTGATTTTACGAGGGGGGAAGCTTTTGCATTGTGCTGAGCAGACTTGCCTGTGGAGGTGAATGTGTCTTCCTTACGCACACGCATCCAGTTTTACGGATTCCTAGACCAACCTACGAAAACACCACCACTGGTGCCAATTTCCCATTTAAACGTGACTCAAATAATTCTAGGGTATCGGCTTAAAACGTGAATATCAATGTAGTTTTATTCTTTTTAACTAAAATAGAAGAGTTAAATGGGTCACTGGATTGAAGGATCGTTTTGAAAATGGAGGCCTGAACGGTTTGGTTTGCATTGTTGTATGTGACGGACTCTCGATACGCTATCCTTATCCAGAAGCACCAGTAGTAACAAAGCGCTGGACCCATTCAAATTCAATGGTGATAGCGAGGTGATGTAGACCATCTCAGGTTCATTCAGTTGATTTGGGATATCTTTGGTCAGAAGCTGTAATGGGTGCATGAATGCGCCAGGGAACTGTGCTTTTAGAGGTTCGAAAGTCCAAATTTACCCTACTTCATCCTTTTAATGGAAGCATCTATTCTTGCTTTTGATATTTTGGTTTATTTTGTAATTGTTAATGCTTTGTTTTACCAAAGTTCAGTAGAATACTTTCATTAGATCCCTTTTTGCTCATTTTCTAGAAGGGTCGATGGTATCATGCCGCTCTAGACTTAACTGGTCGTCTCCTAACCGTTTGCGGTTTTGCCTCCGACGCTGGGGCTAAGCTGACTCCATTCTCATCTCAACTTTGGTTAGTGCGCTTCGTGCTTTTGAAGCAGACCCAGCAGTTCAACCTGTTGGAACGCGAACTGGCTGCCTTTGATAGGCTAGACAATCCTGACGTCTACTTTGAACATGCACCCGACCTTTATCCCCGTCGTAAAGGTTCACTTTCAACAACATACGAGCTTATGCACTAACCTAGGATCATTTGCTTTTCACCGTTTTATCTGTATCCATAGGTTCAATGATCCCTTTCTCGATGCGACTACTTCATGCAGAATTGCCGCATTATTTGAGTCGATCAGGAGAGGCTCTTAATCGCCTCTACTTCCTCGCTGCTGTCGTGGATCGGGTAAGCCTGCGTCCTTTCGATTTGGTCAATTTCTAGATGATCAGCAATCTAGAAAATGGTTATACCGAGGATGGAAGTGAGAGCTACCCAAACGAAGCCTACAAAAACAGTGAGTGACCTCACAAGTGTAATTATCCATGTTTTTTAGGTTCATTGGTAATATGGAGACGCAGGGAGAGCAAAATCCTGGCTACCTGCCTGTTAATCTATCTTGCCACTCATGATTTTCCATCTGCCATAGAAACAGTTTATCAGATGATCGATAAACTGAAGCCCTTGGGAGATTACAAGTTCCTCTACGGAACTTTGGGGCGCATCTACCTGCAGGTATGATATTCACACATTATAAGTTATCACATGCCCTTAATATCTTGGTGTATTAATGTCTGCTCGCGTCACAACTTAGATGGGAGATGTGGATTCAGCCGAAGAAATGTTCAAGGAGGCCTTAAAAGATGCTCCACCCGACCAACCTACGACAAGAATTCAATGGCTCATGTATAGGTGCGCATTTTTGTCGTAAATGTTGTCATTGCCACTCCACATTGACCGCAGTAGTGGCTGAATTGTTTCTCTTTCGTCTCTAGTGCTATGCTTCAAATCGGTAACGGCCATTTCGACGAGGCTAAAAGGCTATTTCGTGAGGTAGTGGAGTTGGATCCATCAAACGTTACAGTGAGTGTGCATACTTCATATGTGTTGTAGGTAATCCGATCTTTTTTTGTTCCAATTTTCACTTGGTCGACTACTTTCACCTCTCAGACTTTTGCTGTGGTTTCTTCGACTGGCAATGATTCACTTTCTCGTAAATGTGCTTTTTATTAGCGTCGTTACAATTTTCTGCTAATTCAGTTCTAGTGGAGCTATTTGTGATTTTTCATGAAAATGCGTGATTCCTCGACTTGAATCTCATGGACTGCTCCACATGCAACGTAGTTAAGCTGGTCACAGAAGGCATGTCTGCAATCAACCAAAAACTCGTTAATTTTATCAAGACCTTCGACGATAACACCATCCTTCTAAGACAGACAAGTTTTAAGGATCTGGAAATGTGTAAAACTTTCATCAAAGCGTGTCACTCTAGGCTTTCAAATTTCTATTCGTTCGCTTGACTTTGTGTGAAATTTGACTCAGTCAAACTTTACCTGTCTTGTTCAACCTTCAGCCACCTTGTATTCGATTACCTACATCCACCCAACGAACGAGTTGGGCGTCTTAGTTGAATGATCTAAACGTCGATGCGGCAGTTCACATTGCTGATGTCCACACAGACTATGCTCCCTAAAAGTGGATAATTGGGCACCTACACGATCATCCTACCACCTAGCTGTTAAGTAGAGAGGTATCAACAAAAAAAACCATACCGTTCCGAATGAAATAAGGTATTTGTCGTCAGGAATTGACATTGTTTGCAGGCCGCCAACAATCAGGCAGTGTGTTCTCACTACATTGGCCAAACGGACGAGAGTCTGCGTATTCTGGAAGCCCTGACGACACCAGCACATTATCAACAACAACAGCTGAAGCTGGCGGAAGGCGGAACTGCGTCGCAGTCCTTGTCGGAGGGACCGGCGCTGCATGACGCGATAGTATCAAATCTATCGGCCCTCCTCGATGCTGAATCGGACCTGGCAACCACACGAAAAATGAGTCTTCTAGAGCGCATTGCTGTGGTGTCAGGTGATCGCGTGGCTCTAAGCGCGTTCAAGCTTAAGTTGGTTTAGGTGATCCACCTGAAAGGCCTTTTGGACTGTCTGTCTTTGCTTTCATTCTCACCCTCTTCGCATCCCACCTCTTTTCACATCGCGTCCTTTCCACAATACTTGAGCTAAGTTTATTCTTTCACGTGAACCGCTTCTCTTCGCATTGCTCTTCGATTGTTGTGTATGAGTGCTGCGAGTGGATTCAGTCAAAATGGGCATTTTTGCAATTGCCCCAAGTCTTTATGTGATATTCCAATAATTACCCTGTACATTTCGTCCCTTCCATGTTGATGTTTGCTTCGAAGTTGCGAGGATGCAATGAAAGATGTCGCTCCTGTCTTTTGCTGCAAAGGAACGAGTTTAAACATTCTTCCTTCCCAAGCATTAGCACTTGTGGTATGGTAGCAAGGAGGGCCTCTCATCTTCTCCATTGCTAAGTGTACAACGGATAGACTGTGTTTTCATCTTCCTCCCCAACAGGCATTTAATTGCAACGAGCCGTTGGAGGTTCTGACAGATGCCTACTTTCAGCGTCGAGATCAGGTGCTCTGTGGTGTCCGTGTTTGAGTCTTCGTAGCTACTTTCGCTCACATGGACGTCTTTACTCCATACCTCTCAGTGCCACTTTTATACACCCCCTGTGTGTGCAATGCATCCCGTGCTGATTGTCATCCAAATATGACTTAATTCGATTTTATCCATAACGTAGTTCAAGGAAGGAGAGGGAGTAGGCAGTTCACGGGATCGCGACCTCTAGCTCAATGCAAAAAAGGACGATCATTCTCTTATTACCGAATATTTAACCTGTAGAGACTGGCCGGATTGTCCGTGCAATTCGCGTACAATTGGAAGACCTTATCTCAACAAACTGAAAGGCATGCTTGAGAACGATTTCACATCCAAAATTGGGTGAGCTGTATCCTATCGTAGCGGAACTACATGTTGAGATGTATGCTCGGTGCGTTCCACTGCGAACGGAGGGCCAGACCGAACAGCGACAGCGGTGGTCGAGTGATCGTACTCTCCTGTAGACGAAGCGGTATTGAGCCTAACCATATTAACTTAAGAATAAATCATATTTGTTCCTTACTCCTGTCATCTCTTCCATAGGATTTAATTCAAACCTGTGGCAAGCCAAAATTGATGTGGCTAGGGAGATGTTGCAATCGCTAGGCTAAGATTAAATTGAGATAGAGATAGGGATATTCCTTGCCCGATAGGAAATCGCGTTGGAGACATCAGGTAGCGCGTCACATTTTTGTGACGATTAGCTCCGAGAAGAACACTGATTCGAGTGTGCGTCTTGGCTCCTATTTGTTCCCCCTGCACGCCAATTTTTTGTTCCTTTTGATTGTCTTTCATCTCTGATCCTTCTGCCCTGCAGATGGTACTCCTTTACCAAACCACGCTATGTGGTTGATCGGACACCAAATTATGCATTTCATTCCACGTAACCTGTCAACGAATTGATCCATCCACAATACCCGAACACGTCACTGCGCGAAATAATGGAGAATTTGCCAAATGGCCGTCTTAGAGGTGAAAGTGTGAGCTATCCAAGTACAATGCATTATTTCGTATTTGTAATCGCATTGCATAACATTTGATGATTTAAGACAAGAAGAGTGGTTTTTAGGTTCATCGATGCTTTGGAGATGTTGGGAGAGGAAAGTCCTGCGTATCTGTTATTCAATCCATCCTGCCATCCAGCAATCCTCTTTGCCATCTAAACGGTTTATTAAGTGATAGATGAAGTGAAGACCTTAGTGGGATACAGGTTCCTCTACAGGATTCTGGGGTGCATAAGCATGGGGGCATACACAATAAATTACCACATTTTAGGAATGAGAATATTCAAGGAGGCCGTTGAGGTGTCCCACTCCATCTGGCTGTGCCAAGAAATCATTGGCTCATGTGTGAGTACGTATTTTTGCCATAAATATGTGACATTCAGTACTACTCTAGCGACTCAAGACTTCTCAAAGGACAAAGAAAGATATAATACTCATGTAGGAAGCACATCTTCAACAGGCAGAGGTCAGTCCATCCATCCCTTTACGCGAATCGAGAGTTATGCAACCAACGTATTCGTCCAGGCTTCAAGTCGGAAGCAGTCCGTTTGACTAGGCCAAAGGCCTGTTCTTTGGGGCATTGGAGTTGGATCCGTCTAGTTTAAATATGTTGAGGTTATTCTAGGTTTTGTGTTAGTTTTGACCCCCAGGTTGTTGCAGCCACTGCATTATACGATTCATTTTATCTTTGAAAATGTATTTATGCTTGGCGCCACTTCATTCTTTAATTAACCAGATCCAACATCTTGCATATTATCTCGCAAAAATATTTTCTCCGTGGAAAAAATTACTGTGTAACAGTAGCAAAGCAGTGTAAACAATCATGTTATTAGTTATTGTTGTGTAATTTAATGATTCATGCCATTATAATGGGCTCATTATTTCCCTCTCCTGGAAGATGCAGACCAGTTAAACAAAGCACACTTCATTAGGTAGTGATATACAAAAGGCTGCAGATTTACCAGTTTAACTTGTTCAGGAAATGTCTCCTTCTCAAAGGCCGATGGCGTGCTATTCGCCACAAAGTTCAGAACGGGCATGCATTGTCTTTCGGAATACCATCCTTAGTGCTCCCTTTGTGGGTGGCATCTGTGCTGGACATTTCTCAATCATCTTCCTTCTTTTGCTAGTACGAAAGCTTCATTTTCGTGTCTCGCCGGAGGTGTACCTACTCATGGACACACCTTGTTGCAATGCAAGATGATTCCTTTAGCACGGACTTTCGGATTGCTGATGTGGTAGATCACTGATGAGATGGTTCTCATCACTCGGACTGCACTTACGGCAACCATAAGTGTTTCCAAGCAATGTCTTACGCATTCTTTTAGCCATAGTATTACTTTGAAGCATTGTTCTCTGCTGCTGCTTCCATGCATGGTAGGAAAGTAGCAATTAATGTCCTCATATCACGACCTGCGAGCATCTTCATCACAAACGCTAGTTGATGCCTAGACCTTAAGCCATGCTTTTGATGAAGAGGGATCGTCTGACGTCTAATTTCTGGTCTTCCTTTTGTCAAATCATAGTGTTCTGTTCACCCTTTGTTTTTGCGGACCCCGAAGAGTTGGCATAGTTCATCTAAAAGTCGGCTTCCGAATTTGGCTCCTCGAACGCTATGCAATGCTTTAGGCATTCTGTGGAGATGAATCCAGTATGAGTTTTGCTTCGATTACCCTTGTGAGGTGCTCGACCATAACGAGGATGTATCTGTTTCCTCTCTGGGTGGACAGCAGGTGACAAATGATGTCAGTGCCTTCTCTTCATCTTAGATACGGTGTGGACATTAATTGGATTTGTGAAATCGCTATGAGATGAGGTTCCTTGTATAAGCGAACCATGTTGGGATCGGTATCCCGCGCATCTCTTTAATATCACTTAGCGAGTTCGCTGCAGCATCGTCCGTGTCTACTGGAACTGGCCTGCGAGCTATTACTATGTTCGCTCCCCTTCATGTATTGCAGCGTAAAATCGCTCTGTTGCAGCACTTCATCTTAAAGTATTACTTAATAGTTTGTCTCCTGAAGTTCCTCACTATCAACAAATATCTCACTTAACCTAGTGAAGAATATGACCAGTTTACGTTGTGTTACACTTCTTTGTCCATTTCCACGGTTACACCAACAACTTCTGCATCCCTGGTGTCAGCACCCAGCAAAAATAGTGCAGCTGGTCGAATGCAAGGGTCAAGGAGGAAAAAAGAGTTTGCTGTAGTTCTTAAATGCTTTGCCGTGCTCTTTTATTTGCGATCACTTTCGTTTACCTTACCATCTGTTTATGCAGCCAAATCTAAGAATTTACTGATTCTGCCCTAATTATATGGTTATGCTCAAACTCCCACTTGAGTTGGACGGTCTTCCATAACTGCCATCTCGTTGACTGAGCATAACTGTAGTCGACACTTGTTTGGTTTGCGGTTGGTAAAACACTAATCTCAGGATGGTGATATGCTTTTGAATATCTCTGCCGAAGACATGAATGCTATCTACGTATGCTACATTACGCTTTGGGTGTAATTCCACCAGTAAAATTCGCAAATAGCACTTAAAAGTTCAAAATCAGAGTCTAGAATTCATAAAACTTGTTTTGTAATGCGAAAGCTATCTTCTTTTCGTTCATTTAAGACACGTTTTCTTGCCAGAGTCTTGATTCCAAGTCTGACGTGGGGAACTGCTATGAGCCATGAAGAAAGCCTAACGGATCGCTAATGCGGGATTACCGCATCTGTGTTCCGCCTTTCCGTAATAACTTAACTTCATACCATAAGTTCTCATTGCCGACATCGCGGAAGGAAAAGAGGTAGAAAAGCTGAGTTTCTATAGAGGCTGCCATAATTCCGCCTCTTTCTACACAACTGCGCATTTGAACATTGAAAGGTGGGTAGTGTCGGTGTCGTCAAGGTCGTGCTCCATTTACAGGATGCCGACAACCAGACCGTGTGTTCTCACTGCATCGACCAAACAGACGACAGTCTGTGTGTTCCTGAAGCCCTGACGACACCAGCGAAGTACCAGCAACAACAAAAGCTGAGGCTAGCGGAGGGTGGAATGGCGTCAAAATTATTGTCGGAGAAATCGGCGCCTCATGAAGTGATAGTGTCAAACCCATCAACTCTTCACGATGCCAAAGTGGATTTAGTGGCCGCCCTACAACTGAGCCACCTTGAGAGTAATTCTACATTGTCCAGTAAACATGTCGTCCTGACCGCGGCCAGACTTCATGCAGTTGAGGTAGTCAACTTAATGGCCTTCCCGACTGTCTGCCTTTGTTCACACTCCTACTCCCATTTCTTGCTACACGCCTTGTTTACTCCTTGACTCGGGTTGATCCTTATCCTTTCGTGTGACCGCTTCCCTTCGTATAGCCCTCCAGACCCAACCAATGTCTGCAATTACTACAACTAAAAAGTGTTGGGCAGTGTTCGGATGTGAAATCCCATTGTTTAACACCGTCGACAGTAAAACCACCATTGAACACCACTGCAAGGAAGCTCCACCGCTCCACGTCCACTGCCAGCAGTATCCACCGCGTTAAAATTCGCTCCCATCTTGGTCTAAATATCTCCTACACTTCGAAAAAAACGTAATCCTGACAAATTGGGGTGAATGGATTCCAAACGCCGCTAAATTGCCCATTTTTCGGGTTTCAAAACATCTAATGGTAGTGGAGACCATCGTATTCAGCACCCCTTTTCTGGTGATCTCCAAGTGTCTACTTATTGCAATCAAGCAACTCAGGCAGTTTCGTTCGTATAGTCTCTGCATCTCGCTGACGACTCTGTACGTTAGTTGAACCTTTGCTACGATATCGTCATTTTTCTGCATTGAGACAGAAGCCATAACCCCATTAACTGCTAATTCCCCTTCTCTCCGGAACTCAGTAATAAGTAAACTTGATGCAAACACCAATGTAATGCGAATCAGTATGGAGTGCATTACATGGACGAAAAGCGTATAAAAACGGCACCGAGGGTAGGATAAACACGTAAGATGAGGGAAAGCATTCTCCACAGTTCAAAAGCGGACACCACCGAGCACCTGATCTCGACGCTGGAAGTAGGCTTTTGTCAGATTTTCCAACGGCTCATTGCAGTCAAATACCTAATAGGGAGAAAGGTGGTGCTGCAAGCATTGCCCATTGCTCAGAGAGGTAACACTACATCTCTAAGCATGAAAAAGTGCCTTTTCCTTGCAGCAATATTCAATAACTTATTTTCCTCAATCAGCGATGCTGGTATGGAGCTCCTCCCATTCTATCAAACAGTAAAGCCACCTTCAGATTTGCATGCATTACGATCCATTCAGGAGTTACGTGAGTAGTGGAACTTTTTGATAAATACTGACATAAAATGAGTGTGTGGTAATATCTGCTTTGATTTAGATTAATTTGACGGATTTTGTCGTATAATCATGGCAACATACTATTATAGGAGGCCTCACGCAGTCCGTTTTGCTGCCCAACAGCCAGTCCTCATGGAGGTCGTGTAGCTGATTCAGGTAGTCCTACAAGGAAATTGTTGGCAATGCACAATAGTTACAAACTTTAGGAAGGCCAACCGGTCACCTCCATGCATTTGCTGGTAGGCAAAGGATTCAGCTCAATGGGGATCGACATTTGTTGATGTGTTTCCAGGATCCCGAATTTCATAAGGAGCAGTTAGTTTTGTCAGTACAAAAAGCATTAATAGACGCGATTATAGTGTAAACAGACAGATGTCACCATAGGCACCTCAATTCACTGAAAACGTTAATAAGGGAGGTAAATATGAGTAAAACTCGGGGAAATTAATCACATTCAAACTATAACACTGCTAAGCGAGGTTTCGGTTAGTGAATTTGGAAATTCATCACAGGGTCAAGAATATCGTGGAAGATAAGGCTTAGACACAAGACTTTGTGGGTTAACAATACGTGCGGGTGTACTCTAAGCAAGCCAAGGTTACTGGCTATATCTGAGTCCACTAGACCAAATAAATAAAAAATCACTTATCATGGAGCTATGGCGGTCCAAAAGTATGAGACATTAGCAATAACATGTCCGCACAACTACTAGAGGCAAGACACATTTGGGAACAAGGATGTTCGTTAATTTGAAGGGGATAGATTAAAAGCAAATAAAATCCCCAAGTTCGGCGAAGCCTTCAAAGTACGCTGAACCAAATAACGGATGCCGCGCGCATACGGAAAACAGAGGAGAGCACATTGATCATTCACGCTGCTTTGGAAAACAAACTTCGGTTGGGGAAATATATAACTGGGGCAAGCCGACCGAAGAACAACAAAATAATGAATACAAAAGCGAAAACTAGCTGGGTGCCCTTGGAGAGGAGTGAAAATGCAAGGAAGCAAACATAACTTGTCGGAATTTGAACAATTAACCGCAAAATGGATGACTTTTAAACGAATAAAAAAAGCTTGGGTGAATGAGATCCCCATAACGCCCCAAAAAACAACTCATTTTGGAATGAAGCGAACGCATCTGGAGCTACTTACACGGAAGTAATGCGTGAAATAAGTTTTGCGAACATTTTGAGTGCCCGTTATATAAACCTAAAACACAGCTAATAGACAATTAATTCAGAAAAATTTCCTATAAGCATCGGCAAAAGATACGCAAAGCAGAAGGTGGAAAATCAATTTATGGTTACTCTAGTAAGGAACTCACCATTGAGATGGAGCCTTCGCCTCTGCGATTGCGCTTCCGTACCCTTTCAGCACAGACCTCAGGGGAACATCGGAGATATACTGCGATATGAAAATAGGAACTGTCTTAAAAGATACTCGCGAAAGGGTCCCGACAATCAGCTAAAAACTACGTACCAATGAGATCAAGTCGAAAGATGGGTAACTTTAAGCCCCACTCGTAGTAGGCATTAAAAGTCTCCACATCTCCATCTGACAGCTGACGGCTGGAACAAGGAAAAAAAATACTTCATGTACATTGTGCTGAGCGAAAGTTATTAAGTTCAAAAGAAACCACCTTTTCAACCAATTTCTCGACAACCTTAGATGCAATAAGGGTAGTTCCATAAAACCTGGCTGAAGAGTAAATACAAACTAGCCGGAATCATTTGACAGCATTTACTTCCTAATCATCGCCTCAAAGAAGCAATGTCGGCAACTGTAGATGGAGCGTTCAATCAATCGCACAGGGGCAGTCTGCAGATTAAAAACAACGCATAATAACATTAATACAACAATAGAGCAAACAAACTTATTTTACCTGTTTTTCAGCCTCTCTATTGAATATTGTCGCCATAACTTGGCTTTGAAAAGTCGCGCTCCACCTGTTTGGGTCTGAATAAAATGCTTCCTGTAATTAGGATAGAACACGAGTTGGGATAACCTTACAAACAACTTGAATCCCTTCACGTCCTTCCAGAGTTCAATGGCTTCAGGTGAGACTTGAATTTTGGGCGACAGCTTCTTAAAATACTGAAGGAACGTGGACTTTCCGCAACCAATGTTTCCCTCAACAGCAACTTTAAAGGTTCTAGAACAAGTGACCGTGTAGTTTACAGCATGCCCAAGGCTGTACCTTTCCATCACACCGTGGTCTTAAGAATCGCAGTATCAAAGTGGGCGCGGTGCACAGCACCGGACATACTGTTGATACTCAAGGCTGAAGAACATCGACATAGCACCTTAAAACATAGCTGTCTAAGTTCACTTTAAAATATGCAGACGGTTTTTAAGCAAAATTCGGTTGAAAAAAACAAAAAACGCTTGATTCGTTTATGCATCAAAGCCGAGATTTTAAAGATAATTGAAAATTCTGATTCCAGGCTTTATTGATGCCGTGGGAGAAAATGAAGGTTGTCGTAGAACTCAGAGCAAATGGGGCATTCGGACCTTATAGGAACAAAATGCACTCAATTCAAGTGTGCAAAGCGTAAACCGATGCTATCAGATGGCGTCCTGTGCATTCTACATCTGTAAATACGCATTTTGGCGAAGGGACGCGGGTTGCCCAATAACAAGAGAGAGATTACGGAGGATACTTGACCACGGTTGTAATACTTTGTTTGTTCGAACTACCGGTTTAGGTCACTTGGGTGGCCATCTTGTTCTAGCCGGTTGGTCGGCCTCCGGGCCGTGCCAACAGCCCCCAAGCCCTCTGTT
>LWMK02000022.1:332082-477675 GCA_001693075.2 Taenia saginata
GATAGATGTGCTTGATGTGTGACATCCCAGTTACCTAACATTGACTAAAATCGCATGTCACGCATTTGTGACAGATTGACTAAGGCGAGAAAATCAGTGTCACACGCACTCCGAAAATCGAAGTTTAATTCGATCGCCTTCACAAGCATATGTAGAAGCTGGCTTCTACGATGGCTATGCAAGCACATATTCCAAAACTTTGAATAGTTTTTTTACAGGGAAATACCAAGATTCCATGTTTTGTGGAACCCCATCCCGCTACGTAGGATGGTCGCGCGAACACAGTGAACTTTTCAAGATGTTTTAATAAAAACAGTGGATATAAATGGTGAGTGTCTTCTTGTTAATCAGCACCAGCTTCCTTCTTGATAGGACCACTGAGTGGTGTCAACTACGCCCCAATGCGCATTGTAAACAAGGCATGGCATGAGGCATTGATGGATTGAGTGAGTCAGGGAGGTTGCGCCGATCGTGGCGCAAACGGTGCAACGCAGTGCATCGTGGCGCCTATGACGAAGTATGCATTCACCTGTGTTTACACGGTTTATACGGTGGATGGGGGCAAACACTGCAAACTGAAGGGTGAGGAAGTGCAATGGAGCGTTGTGGTCTAGACACAGTCGGGAGTGGGTTTGAGGGCGCTCGAAGTCGATTGGTGGTGCACCGTGTTGGGTGTCGAAGTTGCCTAGACGCGGGCGAGAATTGGGTACGGCTAGTGAAGAAGGAAAAGTGGGGTAGTTGGAATGCACCAAACGAACTAATTTGAGTGGCAGTAGGGGGAAGATGCAAAAGAAAGAAAAAAATTAGAAGGCAGCAAAAAATTACGTATGTGGAACAATAATAATAATATTAGTAAGGAGGACACGCAGGAAGGAGAAAAAGTGAGTACAACACAAAATTGTGTAAAAATAAACCAAATGCAATTTAAAATAATTCCCCGAATAAAAAGAAATAAAGGCACAAAAGATGATGGAAAGACCTAAGAAAAAGAAAAAGTCAAAGAAGCAATGAATATTGCTAAAAAAATCCCCAATTAAGAGCCCTCCTCCCCTTCCTTCTTCTCGGAGAGACTCGAATTATCGACCCTGTTTTACAAGACCAGTGCTCTAACCCCTGAGCTACGAAGGCTGTCCACAGTGAGTGCTGCTTCAACCAGCCTCCTCACCCTCCACCAGTGTCGCGCGCCACTCACTCGACCACACTATAACTGTCAAACTTGATGCAGTGTCGCGTCATGTCATATCACGCCGTGGCGTGGCATCTAGTGTTGTTGCTGCTGCCGGTGGAATGGAAAATCCTCAGCTATGTCAGACCGTATAGTGGATGATGATTCATCAATGCATTGTGGCACAAATGAGCAGAAGTTGGAAATGGGGGGAATTGGGCAAGGATATGACCAGACAGTAACGATTGTGAGTCGCCTTCTCTTCACCCACTTCTATACTTACATTGCGACTGCACGACAGGTGTTTTAAGTTGTTCGTTCACCCACAGGTCGAGTGGGCGACTTATGATGAGGAAGGCCACTGTGCGTAGTACGTACGTGTGTACGCAGGTAACCACTGAATGGATCCAGATTTGCCACATCATTACTCTTACGCCTATTATCCTTCGCTGGACTAATCCATCTAGTTGCATTGCGCATTCTAATTGTTCAGCGGTGGTGTGTCAGAACTTTATTTAGAGTCACATCGTTTATTCTCCTTCGTGTTTACAAAAGTATAATGCCTAATTTAGATACCGCACACCATGACCTTTACTTGAGAGCTTATATATAGCAGTGGATGACTAGCAGGGTTGCTTGCCGACGCCTTCCGACTAACTCGCATCCCAAATCTAGCAAATACTTAGATCTTGAGTTTATGTCTATTTCCTTATGCATCTCTTTATCCAGCCACCTCCACATTCTACCTATTCTCTGTCCAAATGTTGCCAGCTACCAAAACCATTCTTTACGGTATCCTGTAAAAAGAAGAAGATTGCACCAATGCTAATTTCCATTAAAATACTTCCGGTATTCATGCGAGAAATAAATCTACTGGACATCTGGAGTTCTACAATTCAGCCCCTAGTCAGGGCCTAAAGAGTGCTTTCTTGGCGTTGTGAAGGTCACTACATCACCCAGCGTTTAGAATCACAACCAAGCCATCTCTACACCGACTCTCCGCCTTACGCTCCTTTTAATTATGCCTTTGAAGAAATTTGGTTAATGATGCCTCTGCATATTTAATGACGACCAACAGTCCTTCTTGGACTGCTCCTTCACCTACTTTCCTTTACTTAACCATACACTTGTTTGCGTCACCTCCAAAGAATTAATCAATCCCTTTACTGGGTAACGCAGTCCAACCTATTAGCTCAGTTCATTGGTGTGTGTTCTTTCCTGACGTTTTTGTTTCCTCATGAAAGATTCGCCATGTAGGTTCCTTTACAAATGCTGTGATACTCAACCACTGCACTCACACCAATTTCACTTCCACGCCGGTGTGGATGAAGGGAATGGCACGATTTGTGTGCCTCAGCCAAGGATGGAAGTGGGCAAAACTTACACGAGGCCAAAGTGGACACAGATGACTCCTTTGTGATCGGCCAGAAGATGCACTGCATTTTGCTTTGCAAAAAACTCCGTTACCCACCCTTCTTTGAGGTGGTCAGTTGGTGTGTTGTGTTATGGGGTCGTTTTACAACCCCCTTAATGAGCTCATAATGCTTACTCTAACTATTTCCACTGTAAAATAGAACGACTCAGTAGGTCTGCGGAAAATGTTGGCACTAAAATGACAGCAACACATGGTGTTAAGTAGCGCTTTCCACGATGACGACTGCCTGAATGGGACCTACTTCCTTTGGATGACCACAGCGACGAGAACTTGCTAACGAGACGGTGGGGTGATTTAAAGGGAGCATAATGTGCTGGGCTCTCTGCGTGCCCTCGTCATACATATGATGAATAGATCCGCCAGCAGAATCCTCTCAATGATGCCTGAGACGAATCGGTACTAGGAATGTTGCACCAATGTCAGTTAAGGAGCTCTCCACACTGGTGGTTTAATCCGTTCTCCTGCTGCACCTAGCAGAGCCTGTGGGGCAATGCGGCTCCCGAGACTGGTTGGAGTGAGACCCAGTGTAACATCCAAAGGCGTGGGCCACACTTGTCTACGAATGCTTCCTCCCCTACTCTGCGCTACGATTTGGCGACAGGCGAAGCGCCTCTACCAACACTATCATGGTTTAAAGCACTCATCGTTGCTTACTTAATGCGACAATAACAACAACAGCAAACGATGGCCAAATAACCGAAGTGAAAATCGACTAATCTTTGCAGCTTTTTCCACACAACAAAGGTGGCATTTTGCCTCGTATTCGCAGCCCAATCGGAAGATTGGTTGGCTGGTTGGGCAACTAGCAAGCACACATAACCGAATGACCGGTCAAATGTGGAGGATAAATCCAGTGGACTGCGAAACCCTTAGGCATGGCAACCAATCGAAGAAGTAACTGACTAATCATCCACAAAACACCTACTAGTCGGACTGTTGACATAGCCTGAACCCTAACCAGCTTAATTGTCAACCGGTTGGCTCTTCACCCACACCTCAACAGTCATAGTCTTATTCTCAGAGGCTCTTGACAAACAAAAGCCGAAGGTTATAACACTATTGCCCCCACCTTTGTCCCATCAGACCAGGATCTTCACTGTTTGTGGTAAGGATGCTTGAGCATGCACTGGTTTCCCTTTCAGATAGGCAAAAGATCCCATGTGCCTGTTATCTATGCTCTTCTTCCTTAGTATGATGTAAACATTATTACTGGGTGTCGTTATTCGACGTCGCATTTCTTGGATGGCACCTGCATATTGGCGACCTTGAGGGCATTAGTTGGAGCATTTTTGACAAATTTCTGTAGATTAGCCTCATATGCTATTATGCCTGGCGCGTGCGTCGCATCGCATAAGACATCAACGGCTTTACACACACACACGCAGGCACATACAGTCACAGACAGGCGTCATTATGAGAAGGGAAGGTGGATCAAGCCTCTCTACTGCCGGTGACATTGACACCACTTCGTTGCAGTTGCGTCAAAATGGTCTGATGCGAGCAAAAGAAGAGGCAGCAGGAGGAAGAAGTGGTGTGGTGCTTGAAAGCAGATGGTGAAGATGATGAGGCGGATGAGGGGTATGTGGGATACCATTCCACAGCCGTAGAGATTGGATTGTTTGTATGGATTGATGAATTTGATCAATGGGTTGCCATTAGAGTGGATTGGTAAGGAAATCTGCAAACGATGATGGCTTTTCGATGCCCTTCGTGTCGGCTTTGTGCAACTCCGTTTTCTTGCCTTATTATTTCGTCTTTTGCTACCTTTACCTATCCTTCTATTCCAATTAATTACTTTTTAAGCTATTACTTAGTAAATACTACTCTAGCTTCCTACTCCTTCGACCTGGCCCCATGACCGTTTGCCTATCATCACAGCATTCTGTGTCCAACTTTTAAATTTATGTTCGTTATTTCCTTTACCTCCTTCTTCTAGTACCACTACAATTTAGTACCTGGACTGTTTTTGACCCACTACTTCTCTTATCCCACCTTCACTAGCCTCACCTAACTCTTGCCCACGTCTAGACAACTTCGAAACCCAACACGGTGCACCACCAATCGACTTCGAGCGCCCTCAAACCCACTCCCGACTGTGTCTAGACCACAACGCTCCATTGCACTTCCTCACCCTTCAGTTTGCAGTGTTTGCCCCCATCCACCGTATAAACCGTGTAAACACAGGTGAATGCATACTTCGTCATAGGCGCCACGATGCACTGCGTTGCACCGTTTGCGCCACGATCGGCGCAACCTCCCTGACTCACTCAATCCATCAATGCCTCATGCCATGCCTTGTTTACAATGCGCATTGGGGCGTAGTTGACACCACTCAGTGGTCCTATCAAGAAGGAAGCTGGTGCTGATTAACAAGAAGACACTCATCATTTATATCCACTGTTTTTATTAAAAAGTATGCAGTGTTCTTACAATCATCCTAAGTTTTGTTTTGTAAAACAAAAAATTCATCGCTCTTGAAATAATTGTCTGCATAACCACATAAAAAATCAGTTCCTTTGTGTACCGATGAAGGCGATCGAAGTAAACCTAAATTCCGGAGAGTATTTCGTCTTTTCTGTTGAAATAGGTTGAAGTAACATGGTCCAGGGATCCAGAAGTATCGAATATCTGCAGTGAGATAGGGTAATAATTTCATTTAAACAAAAGCATATCAACAGCTTAGGAATTTAAATAGGGAGGAAATAACTTCACATGTATGCTGCCAGTGTCACATGTGTGCGACACTCAGCTCCTCCCGCCTCAGCCCATTGTCACAAATGTGTGACATGCGATCGCTGTCAATGTACGATAGCTGTGGTGATGTAAATCATGCAAGAAAGCAGATTTTCGGAGTTTCGCACGCCAATATTACTACAAGATGCTTTTTTTGAATGATCGCTGCATCTCGTTTTCTCCCAAAGCACCGCCTTAATTGTTCAAAGCTGAACGGTGGTGCTCAACTGCTCCCTGAGGGAGGCTCAACTTGCAATTGCGCTTACTTTTGGGCAATTTATAGCAATTGACTAAGAAATTGAGACACTTACAACAACTGGAGCAGGACAAAACTTCGATAGTTTTCCCAGCAACCATTCCTCGTGAAGTTTGTGCAGCTCTCTAAGGAATTCCTAGAAGTAAAGTGAAGAGATTGCTTGGCTTAACAGCGTCGTAAAAGTTGAAGAAGCACAAATCTGTTAGCAACCAACAATAGACATGGAATCCTCTCCTTTTCGTTGGCGAACTCGAACTCGTTTCTCACAGACTTCAGGTGGGGAACGAAGATAAACTAAAATGGAGTTCAATACTTCTCAACCTTGGCATGCTCTGGCTAGAACGTCTTGTACAAAATGCTGCATTTTTATTCAAAAGTGCATCAGTTCATAAATTGACACCCCTCTTATTTTTAAAAATGAACTTACCAATCAAATCCAATTTGAAAATCGGCAATCGACAACTCCATTTGTAATATTCATCGATGACTTTACAATCGCCATCCGAGATAACGCCACTAAAAGTATTTAAGACGAAAATATGTTTAATGGTCGGGCAAATAAGCAAACAGAGGACTGAAAAGTACGAACTTTCGTCGATTAGCCTCTGTGAAAACATAGCGGTTGCTATGAATGGAGCGCTCGATTAGACGAATTTTCGGAGTCTAAAAGCAGGAACATGTCTTTAAATCTTGAATTGTCTCTATTAAAAAAACCAAGATTAGTTTAAGTACCCCAGGCACCGAATGTTGATTTGCTAACGTCACCAAAAGTTGTGCACGAAATGGAGTATTCCATCTGCAGGGATTATCGTAGAAACTTTCCTTCAATTGAGCTGTCAAAAATATATTGTATATTTACAAACAGGCGAAGGCCTTCGACGTCATTCCACTGGTCAAGAGGTTCAGGAAAAACTTCTACGTCTGGAGAAATGCTCTCAAAATAACGAAGAAATGTTGTTTTTCCACTGCCAACATTACCCTCAACAGCAATTTGAATGGGTCTATGAAATCGATCTGAGACAAATTCATAAGAACTACCTTTTCTGCATCCAGAAGTAACAATAATGAACGAAACCCAACTCAAATCGACTTGCCGCTCTTTAGCGTATTGACTTAGAAAGGACACTGCTAGCCAATAAATTTTGGTAATTTGGAGGCATTAGCGTAAATAGGTAAGTAAAACAAAATACATCAAATTATAGTAGGCTACTTTAAGGGAATCTAGAGGCCTCAGTTACAAAGTAACTTATTTATATTGTTGGCTTGTGGTTAAGTTTGTGATTATCCTAAAGATTTTCAACTCATCGTAATTGTTTATATGCACCTGGGGCTGACAGTTATGCCGCATACCACAAGCCAAAACGGAATCATCCTCAATTGTAGCATCCCGAGACTCCTTTAATGTGAAAGAAGGCATAGTCCTAGGGCAGAATACATATGTTCTGGAAGCGGGGGAATTGGGGGCTGCTGGCATGGCCCAGAGGCCAGCAGATCGGCTAGTACACTATGGTCACTTAAGTAACCGAAACCAGCAATCGGAACAAATAAATAAGGTCTTTTATTTATTACTGGGTAAAATTTGGCACAGTTACTTTTATGGGAGCGAATGCATATGTATCAAACAAATTTTAATGGTGATCATTTGAATTAATCGTGACAACTGCTAAATCGCTTACAAATTAAGAGCGAGCTCGTAGCATTCTTGTCTCTTATGTTACTGTAATACCTCAATTTTGTCACTTCTACCGTAGTTTTTTTAATTAATATAAATCACCTTGTTAAACATTCACAGCGTACAACGCTTTAGCTGTCCCAATACCCAAAATAAAATCATACGGTTTTCGGATCATGTTGCCTTTTGCTGGTAACAATCCTAACATCAAGTACATGGATAATGGGGGGCTTACCCCCTGTCACATTTTGTTTTCCCACGTCTGGAAGAGGATGAGTAAGTAAAGGATGTGGGATGTGGGAGATTTGAGTGAGGTTGCAGAAGCTTAAAAGGAATCAGAGTTCGTCTTCTCAGAAAGGGTTAAGGTTGTCACCTCATCAATTGCTTGGTGTAACCTAACCACTCACATTCTAATGAGTTATAAAGTATAAATGCTCAACGACACCTATCTCCTTATCTATTTCCAGCTACTTTTAGAGGTTTACTGTGGCTTTTAAAATCAATAAATTTGGCTATTCAAGAAGTGTCACTGTGTTCTTTAGCCAAGTCAGATGAGTGATAAAAGAAAGCGTGAAGGAAAATCTTTTAACCTTTAGGTTAAGGAAAACTCCTAGGTTTTAGTCATGTTCTCTGTTTTCTCTTATATCCTTTTAGTTTCCGGAGATGATAGTCGACAATTTTCGGCCTTTAATGTTCAATCCGCGTTCCATTGTTATGAGGTTCCGTCTCGACTCAAAGCCTCCCAAAACTTGCGCAAAGTAGTAGCAAACGTTCCCCTATGCCGGTATGCCTCATTTTCGCCTTTTACGGATGACTCACAGCCCCACCTCTCTTCCCCCAGTTGCCTTCACAGCTTACGGGGGCTCCAAGTTCAATTCAGTTAGTTTTTGGACCTTAACGTCAAGGTACGCCCTCAGAAAAGCATGAAAACCTCCCCCCTCCCCCATTTTCAAACTTGGCAAGGAGTGGGTCTGTCTGGAGCAATTGTCCGACTAACACTTTCTATCATCATCAGGCCTCCCCCCACTCCACCCTACATCACCTCCACCCTGAGCGCGACTACAGGGCGGCCTCATCTGAGTCTAGACATCGAGTTCATGCAGCTTAACCCCATATGAAACATGTACATTCACGTTTAACCACTTTTTAAAGACTTTCATCTTAATCTCCCCTATACAATTGACCAATCAAGAGGAGGCCTACTAATGAGTGGCCCAAGCGACCATGTCAGTTAGGAAAACCTATTTCTGGACAGAATCTTCCGGTTTATGCTAAGCCAAGTGAGTTTAGTGTGCCCTTTAAGCTACGTTAATCTGTAACGCGTTCTGTGTTTCAAGGTTAGTGTCAAGTTCAAATTCTCTTTCCAGAACAGGACCGTTCAAGCACTGGTGATCGAGAACTGCTTCGTTCGAATCCCAATTCGTTTGTGTAGCTGCATTGACCCTAAAAAAAGATTTCTATCCCAAACCACTACAGAATCGGAAAAATGTTTTGAGATTATTAGTCTCCCTGGGAATAAGCCGAAGTCTTCAGTATTGAAATAACTGCGGTGCAAGATTGAGGCCGATGGTTCCCTCACTAACCAAAGTGGTTCCAATCAAACCCCTATTACCGCCATCCAGCGTTACCACCGCAAACACAAACATCACATCAGACCAATGACATCTTTTCCACCAGTCCATATTCAGCATAGCCCCAGTCAGACAGTCATGCATTGAAAGACAGTAAACAAAGCGTACTCCGATTGTAGACAAACTAAATCAGCCGGTGTCGGGACAAGGCTAGGGCGGCGACATCTGCGGCGTCCTTATTTTGTGGCCTACTCCTCTCATCACATTTTCACACACCGATTTCATATCCCGCGCTAGTTGGTCGCCGAAAAATCGATACAGGTCTCACATTCGTACTAATCGATAGTCACTATGCCCATTCGGGGCAAAAACCGATAACCGCAGCTGCCCCCCTCCCCCTCCTCGAACAGCATGCAAACGAACTGTTAATTGTTTTATTAAAAAAGGTGAAGGCAATGGAGAAGGCAGGAAATTGGTACATATAGTGTCATTCAACCTGGAACCAGCACAACCATGGTGGAGGGGGAGGAGTCGCTAGACAATGGCGCGAAGAGTGTTAACTTCATCACCACCTCTCCCCCCCCCTCCTACGCCTCCTCAGCCGACAAGCCTGCAGTTTGTCTTTTATCTACCAGCACAGAGGTGATTTATTGAAGTGACTACCACCTCCAAGTCACTAGAAGCCAGTGTATCTTAGTCAAAGGAGCCAAGCCAAAGCGTATCCGACACGTCGGATGTGCTTAATCCTCTCAAAAATGGACTGTCAAATAAAACTGAGCGTCATTTGTTGCATCTAGTGTCGAAAGTCGTTCCCACCGCACCAAATGACTACCCATCTGTATCAAACGTCACAGCAGTATAGAAGGTGGTTGATGCCAACCGCAAGGCGGTGAAGAAGATCTCTCGACGTTCATTTGGCTTTGGGCCACGAAGACCAGGTGTTACCATACATCATTCCGTAAAAGACCCTTTTTGATGAAAGAATGGAAAAACGTAAGGTCATGTGGAGATCACTTACCCAGCTGCTGTGATGCTACACATGACCCTTTTTAAGTGAATCACCGTCGCAGATAGTAACCTCTACAAACTCTATGGAGCCAATTGTGCAAGAAGACTCTACAGCTTTGCAACCAAATTAAACGCTTTGCATAAAGCAGACGAAGTGGGACTAGTTTTTTTCCGATAGGTAGGTACTCTACAAGAGGCTGGAATTTTTCGTTACATGCCGATTCCCCATTGTGGAAACATGCACCAACAAGGAAACCTATTTGATGATGCTGACAATACCAAGTCGAACCTTGGATTTTCATCCCGACTTCGGTCCTTCTTTACACTTGTTGGATGAAGGTGGTGTCGCGTCTTCCAAATAAACTTACTCTCAGAGCTTGTAAACTGATGTAGGCTCCACGGATTCAGCGATCTACATTAGATATTCTTCTCCATTCGTAGCCAACTGATCCCTTTAGACATACACCACTCTCGAAATGTCGGGAAGGCTGTGAAGGCGCGATAAGAGGAGGTAGAGTTGCGAGAGAATGAAGGAGTTCCCTAAGCCACTCACAGAGATGATCCCATCCTCAAAGTGGATTTATTTACTAAACCCTTGAATAGACATCCAGACTGTCATGGTGAAGGTCTCCACCTCTGCTGAGTCATACAGTGCTGTCACATGAACCTTGACTGCTATTAAGTTGGAGGCCGCGCCACTATCCAAACCTGCCTACCCCACCCATAAAACCCTATGGTTTGAAGATGCACATATCCGTGCATGTTGTTTCCGTATCTGGCATGATTAATGCTGCTGTCGCACGACTAGGCCTCCACGTGAGGGTTTGCACACGCACAAACACAGACTTAGGTTTTGAAGGTCGTGTTTATTTATGGAGGAAGGTTGGGCCCCACCTCCACCTCCACCTTCTCCTCCCCCATAGATAAACAATCTTAAGTGAGTTTGTGAAGCGGAGAGATACTGCGGACGCTGACTATTCATCCTGCTGAGTTGATTTGGCGATTACACCTGCTTAAAGTTGGTATGTGCTTAAACGTGCACGTTTTGGTCACGTTTTATCAAAATTTCACCCTCCTGTAAATCCGGAGGCACAGAGATACCTGGTCAGATGACACCACCGCAATTTATCAGTTATCCAGGATCCACGATCGTATTGTTGCCCAGAAGTTATTCAGAAGGGATTACACTTTGATAGGCGTATCCAATGCTAGCGTGAACAGCTCCAGCACATTACAACTCTTCATCGTCAACTCGGACGTGGACGACTAGAGGGAACTTGAACGCTAAGAGGGCAGACACTATGGAGTTGCATGACGCCTCTCATCTCTAGTGAAGAACATGCCCATTCCTCAGGATGAGAAAATCTCGCACAAAAGGCGTCTACTGTGGAGAAAAGATCTGGTTGCAGGGCCAAGGTTCGTATCATGATCGACATCGAAGGCTCACAATGAAGGACCTCGGGCCGTTCCAAAGCTAGTTACCCACACCACCCGAGATTAATACCTCGCGACAACCCGGAGGCAGGCGGATAACCGGACGGGGAGAGATGGAACTAAAGGGAGACCTCTATAAGCTATTTTTAACCACACGTCTAGTTGGCGCCCGGAACACCTGTCCAGACTACTAATAACAACGGCCTCCAACATCACTAGGTTGAAGCCCATGACACACCGGTTATGCCTCCTCTTGCTAATCCTAAGACGACGACCAAAATACAGAAACAGCGTCAGAAACCGAACTCAGCCACTAAAACAATCCACACAAAGCAGCAAAATCTCGCCTGCGCCAATCTGAGGGAGGCATCCTAGGATCAGTCGTTCCTCTGCCTACCCAAGTGGTTGCCTTTAAGTGGACCGCTTGCAATTCAAGTGGAGCTGCACCATTGGTGCCAAATTCAGAACTCTGAATACCTAGTAAACTTATGTGAGCAACGACTAATAATATCCGGCCAAACTCCGCACTCAAGGAACCAAACGAAAACCATTCAGACAGATCAACTAGGATAGGAACACCGCCCGCCTCCGTACAAAGCTCAACAACAGACACACCGAACCGCCTCTGTTAAATGGTATATATTTATCACTGGTAGCACTGCCGCATAGGGACACCTCTGCCTACACCAATCCCCACAGTGCATAGTGTGGTGTACAGACAGATCAGTAGTGTACGTGTGCACTTCACTGTACATGCAGTTCTCTGATTGGTTACTAACTCATACAGGCACACACACTGCACGTGGGAATGCGACAAAAACGTATGTAGAGTAAGAGCATTACTCAGTTGCGTTGGAATTCTATCCTCTGTGTGGTTCGCGGGTTTGTGTGCGCATGCTCCGGCGTGGTGTGTGTGTGTGTGTGTGTGTGCGTTCTCACATGACAAGATAAGTGAAGCGGCTTTTCTCGCGTTCTGAGAGCGCTAATTCTTGAATTGTACTTCTGAGATCGCGATTACAGCTGATTCCTTGTCTACGGACTTCGTCTTTGCCCTATCCTATGTTTTTATGCTCTTCATGCATTTATGTTTTTTCATGCATTTATGTTTTTGCCATGTCACAGTTACCTTAACACTTATTACATTTTAGACATTGCTGGGTGGTTGGTCATGGTCGTGCTGGCTATTTTTCCTTGTTTTGTTGATGAATTTGCGCTCCGGAGATCATGGTGGTTATCGAGATCAGGTACCCGAAAGTTAAGACTGCCTATTGTGTACTACACCTTGTGAGGTGTGTGGGTCGCCCGGCATGGGTACTTTAGCCCCACTAATGGGATTCCCCAATTTAAAAATCAGTGATCATTCGAGAAGCTCGTAAAGTTCCGGAGTTTTTGTGTCTGTGGCTTGATCCTACTAAGTTGGCACTGAGCAGCTAGTTAGGACTGTTGTTTGCCCGGAGGGAGGGGGAGGGCATGGTTGAGTATCCGCTTTCCCCCTCGTCTGTTTCACGTACCGGCAGGTCGTGGTTGGGTGTGACTAGGCGGGTTAGGCGCTAGCGTCGTACCCGCTGTGCACTCCATGAGAGGATGGGAAAATCGATAGTCTTGCGTGCACGGGTGGGGCGGCTGTGGTGGCGTGCTTGCACCTACGCGCCATTACTTGGTCGCGTAGTACACGGGGTAAGGGTTCTGTGAGCCCGTAAATCACGCCTCGGCATGGTTAATTGTGCCCCTCGGCCGATAGTACGGCTGTCTGCTACGAGGTAGGAAGTAAACACAAACATCCGGATCAGACTTGACCTTTGTCCACGTCCCTAGTGTCATCCTTTTGAAATTGACTCTCTGGGGAGGAAATCTTATCCTTTTTTTGACTCTCTGAACACTTGATTTGGTCATCAGTGGGATCTTACGATAGTGCGTTCTCCTGGGGGACTGTCTCGTTTCGTCAATTATCGCGGTGGAATGAGCGGGTTCTGCCGTGCCGCTTAAGCTAATAGTGAAGTGAGTCGGCGTCTCAGGACGCCAACATGGTGCGAAATGTTGGCAAAACTTATCTTGGAAGTTAGCATTCTCAGCGCTTCGTGGAGACAATGGAGCAAAGAATGAAGCCTTTGGATGTTGGTGATTGGATGGATTCTCCTCTTGTTAGAAATTTTGGCACATGTCCCGCCTCAGTCTCTCAAAAGGCAAAAGATATTTTCAATTACTCCCTCCAGAACATTTCTATAATTTCTTCAGGTGTGGGTGTCACATATGCGTGACGAACTCGTCACGTATATGTGACACAGCTGACGAATATTATTTATGAGAATGAATGGAGGCTGTGGTTGAGGTAAAGGCAAAATAACTTTTGATAGAACTTTCAACTGGTTACTATACTAATAAAATTAGGTCGATAAGAGAAGAGAAACACGTCATTTAACCATACAACTCATCATCGCTAACCTTCAGTTAATCTCTACACTTGAAATAATTCAATTTATCATTTCACATTGCCTTAGCAATTTCAGCATTTCTACACGTATCTACGTACATAGTCATCCATACACGCACAAGCGAAGGCTTGCGTGGATGCTCGGAAAACGCGATACAGAGGTCAGTGCAGTTCAAGCCAACTTAACACGTCTCGTCTCAACATGAACTAGAAGGCCAACAGAAAATGGCAGAAACAGTCTTCACTCCACAACCATTTCTATGTACTTATGTTAACGCCTATGTTTATCCTCATTCGTTTGTCTCTTTTTCTGTTCACCTTAAGTGACCTCAACGATGGAGGTGGATGAGGAGGTCAGGCATTGAAAAGTGCATAAACCAGAAGGAAAAATAATAGTAATCATAAAATAGCATGGAGGTCAGTTGGAAGTGAAAGCCACATGCTACTCCAACTGTTGGCATGACAACTGGTGGTTAGGGCCTGCCAAAATGCGCTCCTCTCACTGCTTGAAGTACCAACTCGCCTCGCAGGCAGATTGAGTGTGTGATATTCTATTGTTGTGAAGAATGACAATTGTTTTGCGTTTTAGTTCTGTGGATTGGTGTGATTCTCTCTCCTCCGAGGCAGATCCTGGTTGAGGTTCGTGAAACAGCATGAAGGAATTCTTCCAGTCAATTCTCTTCTCCTCTCCTCCCCCTTTTTAAGCGCCAAAAGTCATTTTCAAGAGGGTATTTCGGCGACAAGTTGATTTTGCATGATTCTACGCCAATCAAAGTAACCAATTTTCCCCAAAAAACTCCTCAAAATAGTTTCAAACCTAAAAAAAACATTTTTAGAAGCTATCCTAGCATTGACGGGCCAGTAGCCACAGCGAATTGGTATTTTGTTTAAATGCGTGGTTACCGGGGCGGACACTTCAGTCCCCGCAAGTTGTACTTTGCAATGTACGGCATGACCTTCAGGCTAAGCCAGTGGCCGCCCAGACCGACAGGTTCTTGCATGCTGCCTTGATTCATTACGCCTTCTGTGAGGATGCAGGAAGTGGCACAATTTACGATCTGGATAATGTGTACCGTTGACAAAATATATTATCAAAATTGACAGGTTATGCCGATGTCAAGGGCTGTAGGACGAGTTTGAACCGCAAAATATGTTCTTATGGTCAATTTGGGAACCTTCGAGTGGCTGAAGCACTTTAGATCCGTTGTGGTTGGTTAAAGAAGCGAAGAAATCGCAAATAGTTGTGTCGATAGCTTAGCGAGAATCATTTCAAGTACATGGGAGAGAAACTGTTCTAAGATAAGTGAAAGAGCCCTTAAAACTTAGTTCAAGTATAGCCTTGTGATGGCCTGCCCTAGCCGTACCTGAAGTCCCCATAAATTCCATACAATTTAATAGAACTTGACAGTGTACCTAAAAGAGTGGTGGCTTAAGCATTTGAGGATTGAGGGCTCCGCGTCGGCAGGTAGACAACCGAAGTAAGCAGCATTCTCACGCGGGCCTCCAACACCCGTTGATGGAAGTTGCTGATGTTTATCAGTAGGGTCTGACAGACATCAAGTTGTGCCCATCTGACCCTCCGTCCAAGTGGAAGGACGGAGTGTGCTTAAAAGATTATTTCACTTTTCCTCAAAAAATTCGCTACTGCGAAACAACTTCTATGGACAAGGTTTGCAAAACCCATGGAACACAAGGACACTTCGATCGTCGAAACACAATTCCTTCCGCTTCAAGTGCTCTTAAAAGTTAGGGTGAAGATTTAATCTTTCACAAAGGTGTCTACAAAAAAAAACAATTAAAACAGATGGCAGAAAACGTTGATTTACCATTAAGGAATACCATCCAGGTTATGCTTTCTACGGATCTTTGCTCCCATGACATCATTCACAGCCTTAGTAGAGCCCAGTCAACAGCCATTCTTGCATCTCGGTCGAAGGAAGGTCTGCCAAAATGGCCTAGTTTTTACAGGAGCTCAAGCTCCCCTTTTATCGATTGCGGTTCGAAAAAACGGGTACGTGCACGCACGCACGCACGCACGCACAAACCGGTCTGACTCATCCATACTCCCTTTGTCGTCCTATGATCGATAAATTGATCGAAGACCAGGTAAGTGGTCGTACCACTGCAGCCACGTAGGCACACGCTAACTCACGAGCTCTGTCCACACAAGGCGCATGTTGACAGTGCACAATAGCTAGACACACAGGAGTAGTGACAGCTGCTAACTTTAATATCCATTATTCCGCCCTCCCAATGATCGGCGGCAGTCGTTCCCATAAAGCAACCTCCCTCCTCCCCCCCCTCTCCCCAACCTGCGACTACGCATACCGCTAATACTCAACGCGCCTGAGTCATACAGAGAGAGAGAGAGAGGGAGGGAGATGACAGGGCAGGAGTAGACATCCAACCTTAAATCGTGTTAATACAGGCTCACTCTCTCTCGCGCGCTCTCCATCAACCGTGTTTTAAGCGCTGGGTCAAAGCTCCTTTGACCTACACCTTCTCCACGGTCTGAACAGTCTGGAAATGTGATGATGCTGATAGGTGGAGGGAATCATTCTGTCCAGAAATGATGTGGAAGCCGTCCTTTTGTTTATGAGGTGTTGGAGTCTAGGATTTGGACACGGACCAGTGATTAAGTGGCGTGAGCTAGGACCTCTGAAGATGGTATTGTCCAGCTTTTTCTGTGTATAATGAGCTCCTGTAGGGTATAAGCTAGAGGAGGCAGTACGCGAGGAGGGACTTACTTCACTTCGTCATGCATGCCATCCGTGGTGATCCCTCTGATCCACCCTCCGCGTTGTGGAATCATTTTCTAGCCTATCGAGAAGGCCTCCGAACTCAACAAATTTGGTGCCTCTTGGAGGTTTTGCACTGGAAATAGTTTCTTTGGCCTGGACTGCCCTAGAGGAAGGAACTATTTCGTAATTCAAGTCCTCAATGCAAAATTAATGTCTCCTCTCAATGCTCTTGCCCTCTCATCTATCCCCGGTCGTGCTCAGATCCACGAAACGTAGACTGTTGCCAGATCTTCCACGTACGTAGTTCATGTTATTAGCTCAATCTTGCTCCATCGCCTTTTCCCAGCTCTATACCCACCTCAAACGACGTTGGAAGGTGGACAGCCAATCCAATTGGATGCAAGCGTTCCTTGAAGCATTATGCTTTTCACAAGGCATCAAATGTCTCGAAGCGATCCCTGAACCCGAAGTGCGAGAGTGTGAACATTTAAGCCGGTTTGAAGCTTCGCGCTACTTCTTCTTAGAGAAGGTGTTTCGTCAATTGTGTGGGTAGACTGCGCTAGGAAAACTGATAATGTACCATCTGCTGTCAAACTTACAAGATCGTGGTATTTTTATTGTGAAAAATATCACGTTTTTTTTGTAAAGCAATTAATACTGTTGTTTAATCGCTTCTTAATACTTTTATCTTATCAGTGGTGATTCCAGCAATGATTTTTGAAGCCTTGGGAGGAGATTTTGAAGTTAAAACTCGGTACTCTAAGGTTTTACAGCCCATTGATCACGGATGCTCTCGTTCTTACTTATGAAGAACAATGCTACTGAAATCATAAGTAGGGTGTTACAGATCACAGAGAGTCATCGTCAGCCCACAGCAAAACAGCAAAGAGTAGTTCCTCTAAAAAGAAACCTTAATCAGGTCATTCATATGGAATGGTTTGTGTGATTCAAACTAAAAACCGCTCCACATTACTTCGTGCTACTCATATTACAAATGAGTAGTCTTACTGCGCAGACCAATGTATGGCTCAGTGCTTAGGTTTCGTAGACAAAATGAAGGATATAGGCTTAAACAAAACAAACAATGGAGAAGTGAGGTCTCAACAAAGGATGCCTTCTGAAGCAAAAACTGAGTAACTTCGTAAAGCGTTTTATACACTGAAGCGATCCCCAAAAAGATGCAGCTTTGCTATGGATTTCCGCAGCTACCTGTTCCACTGAAATAAGGAAAAGATGATGATACTGACTCCTAGCCACACCAAGGGAATGTGGAATGCTCCCACCATCCTACTATAAGTGCAAATCTTCCCACAGTCTAGTTTAGTGGGTGTATGATGTATGGGGGCCATGCATTGTCTGGTTGGACACCGCCGAGCTGTATAATTACTGAGTAGGTAGTTGTGGTGTCTAGCCTTCAGAAGGTGAACAATTGCGTCTGCGATTCACCACACACGCGAATGCAGAGCCAGCATGGTGGTGTGGGGAGTGAAAAGGTGGATGGCTCCTCTCTACGTAGAGTGGTGCATGGAGTGGCTTCGATATGCAATAAAGTAAGGATGACGTTTCTTATCTCCACTCCGTCTGGAAGTACGGATCTAAAGTTTACACTGAGAGATGTCACAGAGGTGATACTCGTTTAGTACACTTCTAGGCAGTATTTTCTGCCACCAAATAACCCGTCTTGCCTTCTCGAAATTGTTCGCTACTCTTCTAACCGAAGTGAAATTGTTTCGAAGAGAAGACAAGTTAATTCACACTAGTCGGAAAAGACGTTTACTAAACGCCTAAAGTACAAGGTAAATGTTAGGGAACACACCAAAGGATGAACCGTTGTACTGCTTGGATGTATTCACATAAACAATCACAGGCAGTTCACAAGTTCCTACAAATTATTGCCGTCTAATAACTGCGTTGAATGCCGTGCATTTTCAACTCAGTTGTCTTTTCTTCCCCACTTTATTGAACAAAAAATGGTAAAAAAACTGACAAAATGGGTAGCATGGGTCCTTGACATATAATTCGTGGAATAGCAACATATGCACTTCAAGCCTTGCCTCCATTTAGGATCCTTGGCAGTCCATATAGTACAGGTACGAATAGACGTTATGGGATGGACCCATCAGTCATGGCAAATTGGTTGACATGCATTACATAAGACAAAGCGGTGCTCCACATCAATTGCACATCGTATACCAATCGCCTTATCCAACAAAGCACCACATCATGCATCTCATTACTTGTGTCCACTCTGTAGCAATTTTAGTGCTACTCAACAGCCTATTTGAGTTCTTCCTGGTTTCATACAACTTGGAAAGGCACCTTCTATAGGATCCCATTCGAAGACGATTCACAATCCTTATAGCCAGGTCTCGCGGTGGTAATGATCCTTAATAAGGGTTCGCCTCTCGAAGTGCATTTGCCCATCGACCACGATCCAAACGGCATTTATTCGACCGCCTAGACCATTTCTTAATTTACTCAGCAACGATTTGTTTCTTAACGTATGAGTTAGAGAGTGAGCAGGGCAACCAATGGCAATCTTATGTGAAAGACAGTAAGAGGATTACTTTCCTATCCCTTCAGCTATGCCATACATCTTTCATGTGCACCACAACCGGATAGAACCACCACTTTTGAAGTTCATATAAAATGCTTACTTATATAATTTCAATAACATGAATAAAAAAAATTGGATCGTCTTAAAAAATCAATAGATGCTTTCCTTTCAGACTGCCTTAAGCTGTCAAATTAAGGCGAAATCATTTAAAAAGTAAGTTCGAGTATTTAAAATAACCTTTTTAAGGACTAGTGTTGACTTGCAGTAGGCACACTCAATTGAGGGTGATTAATTAATTCGGCCCTTTTTTATGAAAAGTGCATGAAATCAAGATAAGTCCCATTATTTATATAAAAATTTGTGACCTCACTAAGCCATCCTTTGCTTTGTTGTTTCCTAAACAAAGATTAAACCTCGCTCAGAATGCCATTTCAGCCATCACAAAGAGTTCAACAAAATGCCGTCCATTAAGCGTGAGTGTTCAAGGAATCACAGATTTCCGTAATTATATGTGTTAAAAGGGATTCAGGGGATAATTGCACCAAAAACATGGTTCTGAGCGGATCAATTCAAAGTATCAGTTAACTACGATCGGAGGAAATTGGCGGAATTTCGTTGTCCGACCTCATGTCTTTCACTCAACCGATAAAAGTACTCACAGTTGCAGGCTTTGGTTTTATATTACTTAGCATTACATCGTGTCATTTGCAACACAAACGATAGACGCTTGTCTATGAAGGGAAGCGCAGAGAGCCAATTTGCATAAATCTGCAAGCAGGTGATAACAGAACAGAGAAGTCGGTGGAAGGGAGGTAGGCCGACAGATTCCAAGAGCAAATTGCACTGAGACGGCGCCTCACAGCGTTGGTATTACCAGTATCGATGGTGGCTGTTCATGTGAACACCCAACTGCTTCAGTGCTTCAATAAACTCGAGCACCCATCAACCATATCTACGCACACAGATACTTTGGCAACAATACCACAACACACCTCAAGCAGTCCTCTGCCACTCGATTACCATCTCGTATTGACGCGGCACTGGCGGGTGATAACTACACCGTTGTTGTGGAATTGCCAAGTCTTTGAAGTTGATATCTCAAGGCGCCGTCTTCTTGTTCACAGAAGCCCCTTCTTACAAAAATCTACCTTAGCTACCACACCTGAGAAAGTTTGCCGCTACTCATTTCTCCGTCAATTTGATTGCCACATCACTCAGTGCAATCGAGTTGTTGTTCTATTCTCTGGCATTGGGGACAATAAAGTAGCAGACACTCACCTCCCACACCCCTGAGCATGAGTCTCCAATCAGATGTTGATGCACAAGCAAAAGTTGCCTACTCACAAGGCCGTTTCATAGTGTCTGTTTAAGTCACCTGAGATTGATAGCAACATGGCATTTTATTCGCTCACCCACTGACTCACTCATCCTTTCCTCAGTTTCAATATAATGTGTTTATACAAGCGCCATTTCTGGGTGCATATTTTATGGCAGTTACTGGTTTCTTTGGGATAAGGGACTTGGTGAATGCGGTCTCCACACGACAAACTCACCTCAAAGCCCAACCTCCTAAACGTGTTCGAGCAGGCAAAAATGCTTTCCTTATGATTCAAGGTTATCCCATGGTTTATTCTGGGTTAAGGTAACCGGTGGTCAAAGCAAGTCTACTATGTGACTCACGTCATTAACATCTCAGCTTCACTCCGACACATCTAGTGAAACGGTTGAATCACAGTGCCCAATCGCTGTTTAAGAGCAAAAGAATTTGAATTAAAACTTGGCTAGCGTAAGAAACCTGATATGTGCTAGTACCTGCTCGATTTTTAGTGACAACACAGAGTAGAAAGCACGCACGCACGCTTCTATACGTTGATTGGTTGATGGTGCTTACTAGTGAATGTTGAGGTCTTCATATCGGCACCAAAGCGGTTAGTTGTAGCATCTGCACACAAGAGAAAAGACAATGGGGTTGAGCTTCTCAAAATCCTCAACTAACACCGCTGCGAACACAGGAGCAGAACATGAGACCGCCTTCCAGCAATTCGCCAACTCCGTCCGTCGTTCATTTCGCGTCAAACGGCATACCACGGATGATGAGAAGAGATCCAGTCTGCCCAATCGAACCTCAGCCGAGAGGCTGACAAATCCATCAGCTGCAGCGCGTCCAGGCATACCAGAAAGCTTCAAACAACAGACTGCTGCATCTGTTTCATCCGCGACAGCTTCCAAAGGGACAGTGGAACATCCTGCTAAATCTCCTACTACTCCTGCTGAAACCAAAGTTGCAAGACCAAAGACACCCGAAGCGGCGCCAGCTATTACAAGGGTGGCAGAGGCACCACAGCATACTGCATACATTCCAGCATCATTAAAAGAAGTGAAAAGGGACGAGGAGAGGAATGGAGAGGAGAATAAAGCAATGGATATGTTGAAAGGGGCCATTCGTGCAGAAGAAAAAGAGGAGAAGAAAGACAACAAGAGGGTGGAAGAAAAAAAGGACGAAGAGAAGGAAAAACTTCATCATGTGGGGGACATCCTTTCCCAGTTAGCACCAGCAGGTACACCGGATGATGAATCTACTGAGACAGACACACCGGCGAAGCCAGCAGCGAGTCTAATAGCAGCACTGAAGAAGCGAAAGGCGATGAAAGAAAAAGAGGAGGAGGAGGAGGAGGAGGAAGATGATGAAGCCGATCAAGATAAAACTCTTACTTATGGGGTTTCAAACGTGTTGGAAAGCATTGCCGCTCAGTCGTTATCCATCAGATCGAAGGAGGCTGCTACCTTGATGGCAGCTTTTACTGTCCCACCTCAATCGCCATCGGAGGTAAAAGAGGAGGAGGAGGAGCAGAAAGAGAAGGAAGGCAAGAAAGACAAAGAGGAGGAGGAGGATGAAGAAGAAAAGGGGGAAGTGAAAGAGAAGGAAGACAGGAAAGACAAAGAGGAGGCTGTAGAAGAAAAGGGGGAAGTGAAAGAGAAGGATGACAAGAAAGACAAAGACAAGGAGGAGGAGGAGAAGGAAAAAGAGCAACACGAAGAGAGAGAAAGCAAGAAGGATGAAGAGGATGATAAAAAGGAGCATCAGGAAGACAAAGAACTTAGGAAGGAAAGGTGGGAAGAAAGATACGAGGAGTGGAAGGAGGAAGGATACAAGAAATATGTTGAGGATAAGGAGTAAATTGGAGGGACGAAAGCCTATCCAGAGTTATGTACCTGCTTATTTTATGTCCTTCATACCTTTGCCTATAATCTATACGTCACCTACCTTTTCACTCTTTTTAATTCTTATCACTCATTGTTAGCTTAAAAGGGTCAAATTTGCCACGAGATGCAGAGTTACATCGCAGGTGAGGCCTTAAAAAGGTCAAATGAGCCAATGCTTTGGATGATCACATGAATGCCTTTTAAACCAAGTGTATCCACTTGGGTAGCTTTCCACCACCGCTAGGGTTTCATTCACACTATTACGATTAAGCGCGGATTAAAAAGAAAACTCCATGCACACTCTTCTGCCCTGGATTAACTGTGACTTGACTATTGCAAAAACACTTGCGTAAAATGTTGGCTCTTAAGCAGACAGGACCAGTTAAAATAAAGGAAGAAGGTGGAAGTAAGCATGGCAGGATTTGGAGTTACAACAACCTCTTAAACGAGTAGTTACAGGCGGTTTGAGCTGGAACTGAAGCCCACAGGAGCTATGCAGTAGCGGCACAATGAGAGGCAAATAGTTGTTCAGTAAGAGCCGCGAAAACAAGAAAACAATTGGTACTTTATTGAAAAGAATGGGTACATTCAATTATGTTGGCGTGGAAACTGTCTCATTTGGACCCACTGCGTGATTTTCAAAGTTGACTTGCTACACCAATTCTTGTGGTTACATGGGGGGAGCATGCTGAACGCCTGCCACCGTCAAGCGAAGCCTCCATCAACAGACGTGCGGCAGTCTCTCCATACAGTGCTTGTTACTGTGCCCCCTACTACACTCCACCTATTCTCAACCAGCTACCATGTCATCTGCTGTCCATCCAGTGGTGCTGTTCAGACGCCTCCACCTCCGCCTCCGCCTCCGCCTCTGCCCCTTAGCGTTTGGAGAGAGTGCGGCGTCGTGTATGTGATGTGTGGTATGCAATGCGAGAACCTACCACCCAGAAACAAGGTGAACCCTCAACACCTCCCAGTGTTCTAGAAAATGCCTAATACAAGCTGAGTGAGAATGACTGCTGCCAAGAAGTGTGGTTACCACTGTGGATGACGCACAACAAGCCGATAGATCAACTGACTTGTGGAGAGGGTGGTCATACACACTTCATTCCAACTCTCTTTAGGCGAATGTATACCCCATCGTTTGTCCCCAGTCCATTCACTCACCATTTTACTACTCATTCCTCACTTCTGTGGTGTATATTACTTCATTCGCACAACACAATCCTCTGTCTGCTTCTCCACCTCCCTTCCTCTCTCTATACGTGTGTGTACACGTTGTGTGCGTGTATGCGGTGGACCACGAATGCAACTTTTAGTTATGAATCATTCACTTGCTGACAAATCAACAGCGGGCTGACTCAGACACCCATCACCTCGCTAGCCTACGCAACACAACTGAAGACTATGCAAAGTCGACGTCTCTATGGGAAGCAGGCAGCACAACTTGAACTAGTCACTCACAAATGCGTTAGTTCTACGCCTACAAAAGTGTGAGATCCCACACAACATACTAAGGCACAACCTATCTGTGCGAATATCTGCGCTCAAGTTTGAAAAGAACAGGCTCCCTCAGCCGACCCTACCTTCTCTCTTCGTGGTCTTCCCAATTCGATGCATACTAATGGGACCTCCTCCTGGAGCGTCTAGACAATAATAGGATTACACACTGAGCCGAAGAGAGTTAGGAAGTAGGCAAGGTGGAAGTGGAGACTGCTGCACCAGGAACCTTTGCATCCAGGACCAAAACACTAAATGAGAATAAATAAAGCAGGGAGCCTGTGTCTCCTGGGTAACTCACCTTCACTGCACTGTGTTAGACCCTACTATACCATACCATACCATACCCTTCAAGAATACATCAGGATGCCTTTTGCAGCAAAAGAGGGCACAGATTCAATGGCTTTGCCCCTAGAGCTGTTTTACGGGATATTTTGTGCTTTTGAGAAGGCGTCAAATGTCACACTTCTGTCAAGTGCTCCTTCTACAACCAGGTGAAATTTAAGTCTCACTCACTCTGGGGAGGTCAAAGTGAATAAGGCATCAAAATCAGATTTATTTTAGCTATAGTTAAATAAATAGGAGATAAGACAATAGAACTTGTTTTAGTAAAATGTTCCAGCATTTCAAAAAAAATCGGCGTTCAACTTCACCTCAGAAAAATCGGTGATGCCTTCTTGATTAAGAAGTTGGTCACACCTATTCCCTTCGCAGCTGTAGGTATGATCTTACCAAGCAGCCACTTCACGCAGTCGAAAGATGTGACATTCACCTTTCTACAATCGCTTGGTGCAGAACATCGTCTGGTCATTAGTACTATCTCTCCATATTCTTCGCCTTGCATGGGTCGCAGATTTGGAGCACTCAACCAGATACGAAGCCATTACCACCTTTGGTCCCCTTTCGTGGAGTAGTAGATTTCCCTTCACACAGACTCGCTGCAACCGAGGGAGGAAATTGGCCAGGAGGAAAACTGAAAAGATCTCTAAAGCCTCTTTTACCATACATTCAATTTCTGTGCCATCCTGAGTTAACGAAGCTGGTACTTTTGGCTTGTGGTATAGCTTTCCGGCTGCGTCAATAGCTTTTCAAGTATTCCCACCGCAGTGGAGACTCGAGAATCCACTCTAAGAACTATAAAGTTGGTCCATCTACTTCACAACAATCCTTTAAAACACCTTATATGGGAGTGAATTTCAACCATTCTTGTAGACTTTCCTTGCAACCTCAAACCCATTATCCAATGAGATTGGAGTCTCTCCTCAAAATTCCACCAATCGCTGCAAGGCAGAAATAAAAATTCTAGGACATTTTTTTTAGAAAAATTTTTACGATTTTATGGTCCTTAGTTGCTTAGATAACCGCATTTTCAACCTTTTTTAATAAAATTCATGTAGAAATCACTCCAGGTAAAGGAGAAGAAAGATCACGCACCCACACACACACACACGCATCTTTGGCACTGATATTTCTCACAACACACCTCGAGGCTTTTTTTGCTACTCGATTCCTAGTCCCTACCGCATCTTATCTCCAATCTCCACGCTACTGCTGCGTGCTAGGTGCACTGCTGTTGTGGAGTTGGCAAAGTTTTTGAAGTCGGGATCGCATAGCACCGTCTTTTTATTAGCCTTCCACATTAGGAGGGTAGATGTCACTACTCTACCACTTTGGATGCCACAACTCTGCGCAATTGAGTAGTCATTCTGCTATTTGACATTAGGGGCAATAAGGAATAAGGCAACCGCTCACCCTAGTCACGCCTCCGTGCATACAATTATTGCCAGAAGCTGATGCACCAGTGGGAATTTCTTACTCACAAGGCTTTTTTATAGTGTCAGTTAAAATCACCTGAAATTGACAGTAACATTACCCTTATTCACCCACTCACTCACTGACTCACTCATCCTCCCCTTTGTTTCAATGGCTGGTGTTTATGCAAGCTCCGTTTCTGCGTTCACCTTTTACGACTTACCGATTTATTTGGAACTGGGTGCTCATCTTAAAGTCCTACCTCTGAAAGGTCTTCGAGGAGAAGTCGAGAATTCATTCCTTTCAATCCGCTTTTGTCTCCTAGACCCTACGACTGCACTGAATGGTCAGTTCCGGGGGCAAAGCTGGGTAAGGCAAAACAATGTCCAATGGCAGGCTACCGATGCACTTGGCACCTTTGAACCGAAAACCACCAAAGTCGGCAGCAGTCATTGAGATGAATCTTGGTGGAAAGTAATTCCACCCATTTCGGTGTAAAATCATATATCATATCCAGATCCCTTATTATTCCCTATTCTCTCTAACTGAAACATTTCTATCTGATAGACGAGAGTGTTTTTTTTCACTTCCACCAGAAAAAATAGCTACTAAATTAAAGTTTCAATGGGTGGAACACGAAATGCCATCGGCTAGAGCCACTATCAGTGCGAGGACAGCAAATCTTTTTCAGCCATGGCAATAAGATGAGATGCAACACTTACACTGAAGGCAAATGTCTTTCGCATTGACCTCCCCTGACTTTGGAGCCCTCTCCCTTCTGCACATTGGTGACAAAGATTTCTTCATGGTAATTTAGTTCATCAAGGCTTTGGTGCATACTCAGGGTCTTGTACTCTCCCACGAAGCCCTGCCCTAGCCATTCATGTTGCCAAAGACCTAACTATCCCTCCTTGCACAATGAATTGGCGGGAAACGAAGTTGAATTTGCTTAAATCTTAGCACCAACTTCCACCAATGCCTCAAAAAGGACTCACATCTAAATGGAACCAAATGGGTTGGGTTGAGGAAAGCAACAGGACAGTAATTACTCGATTTACCCATCCAAAGACGTAGGGAGGGGAAGAAGGGGAGTAAAATTGATGCTATTTTATAAAAAATTTCGCCAAACTTATCCTCCACCATGTGTTTTAATAGAGCGAGACCAGAACTAAAGGCGTTTGAATCGTCCTAGATCATTTCTAAGCAAAATTGATAATAATTGTGAAGATAGGCAACTCGAGTACCTTCAAAGGGGTATCAAATTCGATGAGTGGAAAGGAACCTGGACGAAACTAAGCGGATATTCCTCCCTCTCTTTGCAATACTTATTGAAATCTCGCTTACTTTTTTCTTAAAATGACAATCTCCAAAGTGATTGGCATTTAAATCGCATTCTCATGGCTAAACCTGAGAGAAAACGCCTTAGTACTTTACCCCGGCAAACCGAAAAGAAGCTGTCAAGGCTGATCCAAGAGCTCTGTACCATCAACCACTCCACAAGAAAAGTGTATGAGAGCTCTGGAAAAGACACTCAAATTATTTTACCGATAAAGTCCTTGCCAAAAATTTGGATAACGTCATTTCAGTGGAGGGTATGAACTACTAACAAGGATAATTTACCACAACCTATCACATTTAAGTAGCTAATAAAACCGAGTGCTTCGGTACCTTAGGGGACTCTCCCTGTGGTAGTGATTTTTTGGACTCAGTGGGAGGTGAAATGTGACTTGAATAGCACATGTTTGCCACTTGTCAACTTGACTATCCATCAATCCCCCCCTGTTCACTTTGTCATCCTCGAACTTAGAAGTTTTGTGCGCCTTATGTTAGTTTGTTGCCTGAGAGACACTTGGCAGACCGTAGCAATTGACTTTAAAACATGAGCCAAAACTGCCTGCGGAGCCCACTAGGTGGATAACGCTGTGGAAGCTGTGCGCCTCTTCATGTTCCAGGAAGACTTATCCAGGTGAGTTCCTAAAGAATGCAGTGGAGTGTAGCACGGTGTAATAGAGCAAAGTGTGGTAAAGTGGGGTAGGGTTAGATAAAGCTGTTTCATACGTGAGGGATAGGTCTTTAAAATATCTTCTTCAATTTAATGCTTAAGTTCTGCCCAATCTCACCTCACTTTCTCTCTAACTGTTCACTCTGCTTCGTGTGTGATCAAGGGAGCGTTCAATTTCTCCACAATGTGGTTGTACGCATTCGTATTATGTCAGAAAACACAAGTGGAATGCAAAGGTTGAGTGAGTTCAAGTGAGGTGAAGTAGCCTTTCCTTTTTCTCAAGCCCGGAAGCAAATATTACTACGGATGAATGAGATGTGAGATCTCACAACGCCTTGTAGAGAGAGGATTGGCCTAGTACTGCGTGACTAATTCCAGCGGTAATACCTGTTTCTCACGAAGGTGTCGACCTTACACGGTCTTCAAGCGTGGTGCATGAATCAAAGAAGTTAAGGGTACCTGAGACCAGGCAGAGTTGCTTCTGCATTGTCAGCAAGTGAGTGATTCATTGATAAAGGCTGCACTTGTGGCCCACCACATGCATACACGTGTACACACATGCATGGATGGAAAGGGAGGTGGAGAAGCAGGCAGAGGATTGTGTTGTGCGAATGAAGTAATATACACCACAGAAGTGAGAAATGAGTAGTAAAATGGTGAGTGAATGGACTGGGGACAAACGATGGGGTATACATTCGCCTAAAGAGAGTTGGAATGAAGTGTGTATGACCACCCTCTCCACAAGTCAGTTGATCTATCGGCTTGTTGTGCGTCATCCACAGTGGTAACCACACTTCTTGGCAGCAGTCATTCTCACTCAGCTTGTATTAGGCATTTTCTAGAACACTGGGAGGTGTTGAGGGTTCACCTTGTTTCTGGGTGGTAGGTTCTCGCATTGCATACCACACATCACATACACGACGCCGCACTCTCTCCAAACGCTAAGGGGCAGAGGCGGAGGCGGAGGCGGAGGTGGAGGCGTCTGAACAGCACCACTGGATGGACAGCAGATGACATGGTAGCTGGTTGAGAATAGGTGNAGTGTGTATGACCACCCTCTCCACAAGTCAGTCGATCTGTCGGTTTGTTGTGCGTCATCCGCAGTGGTAACCACACTTCTTGGCAGCAGTCATTCTCACTCAGCTTGTATTAGGCATTTTCTAGAACACTGGGAGGTGTTGAGGGTTCACCTTGTTTCTGGGTGGTAGGTTCTCGCATTGCATACCACACATCACATACACGACGCCGCACTCTCTCCAAACGCTAAGGGGCAGAGGCGGAGGCGGAGGCGGAGGTGGAGGCGTCTGAACAGCACCACTGGATGGACAGCAGATGACATGGTAGCTGGTTGAGAATAGGTGGAGTGTAGTAGGGGGCACAGTAACAAGCATTGTATGGCGAGACTGGTGCCCGCCCGTCGACTGAGGCAAGGTAGTGGATTATGTGGGTGTGTAGACAATAACAAACATTTAACATACTCTTCAACATCATTGCAGAGACTACCATCGTTGCCCTACCCCAGAAACCGTGCATTTTTTAGACATCTAACAAGCTTTGTCCAAATGTGTTTCCTTGCTAAAACACGAGAAGCTGTCAGGATGACAAGAAACCCATGTGATAACACAAAAATTACACCAGTTTTTTTTCAGGCCTTCAATTTCTCTCTATTAAGCCAACTTTATGAAACGTTTAATATTTTGTGTGCTTAAACAAAATCACGCAACATTCCACCGTTCTGTGTCAATGTCTTCAGTTGCTGTAACCTAATCCAGGAGGTTATTTTTCATAAAAATTGTGCAGAATCTCGCTCTTGTCTATGTGTGTTTGAAGTGCCATAAATGACTACCCTTTCTTGTTGAAAATAGAAAAAATAAATTAGGGATTGTTTTCTCACGAATTAATAAGACCTTTGAGATGTTAAACAGAATTAATGTGGATAGAGAATAAAATGCTCACCCTTTTTACCATAAAACGTGGTTAGTGTGCCTGATCTTAACAAGTGTATGTAGAACGCAAATCACGCATTTAAATCCTTGACTTGGGTAAGAATGTTGGGGCGTCACACATGTGTGACACTGTGTGTGAACAGTGCTAAGCCCAAAAAATTAGCACGGCAAACATGGTTTTATGCCATTTTTAAAAAAACATCATAAAAAACATTTCTGTCATCCCATTTGTGGCTACACTCTTAAGTGTCATAATATGCAAACATAAAATATGGCCCTGTCAGTGATAATGATGCCCCGTCCATGGGGAATCCCTTTTCCAGTTATTAATGCCACCGTTTCTGACGTTAGCTAGAGTGATAAATGAGTGAGTGGATAAAAGCAGCATAAGGAAGGCGTCCAATATGGAGACCTTGGCCAAACTTCCCATTAGGGTTTAATGGAATGTTCTCAAGACGACAGCTGCCATTTTGTAGACCGTTATCATCATCTTCCCTTTCGCAATCATTTGTGCTTGCCCCACTGCAGCTACAACTTTGTTAGAGTGGAGAGTCTACTCGTCTCATGTTTACATACTCCGAATAAAGGGAATCATTAGTGGGTGGACGATAGAGTGGACGGGCATTTGGATGGGTAGGATGGGAGATAGACAAAGAACTCGTCCTTAGTGGAGGCAGCTGCAACCGAGAGACAGCCGCCTTGTTGCTATCGGCGGTCGTATGCAACTCCCTTAAACCCAGAGAATCGCACCTCACAAATCAGTTGCCGACTGACTTTGCCTACCTCACGACTGTTTATTTGTCAGTAACTGAAATAATAGTGAGACAGTGGTTTTAATAAAGTGCCTAAAAGGTTTTCGAGTAGCCTCGCGTTTACAAGTTCTCACAAAATTGTTCTACTTGTCGTCATCTTATCTTGCCCTCAAGGTAAACTATCGATTAGACTACTCATCTGCCTATGCTTTACCTCCGAGCACCTCAATTACTTCCACCCTGAGCAACCAACTGTCTATTCAGCTAGGGATCTATTAAAACCACCTCGATAATGTTGGAAACCTCTTTACGTACACTCAATCCCTTCTGACATCTGTGCTCCATCTCACAGTTCCAAAATGGCTACATTTTTAAGTGAACTAGTTTTGAAGTAAATTTTATCAACAAAGCTGACACACTGGATCCGCTTCCAGTGCACTTGTTGAAAGCCGTCAACTCATTGAAGCGTACGCCGAGTGGATGACATATCAACTAGCCGGAGGTCATGAGCACAATTATAAGAGCTTATGCCATTAACAACATAATAAAATTCACACTAAATCACACAATAATTGTTTTCAAATGTGAATTAATGCCAGTGGGTGAGATAGAAGCCATGACAAGGATCAATGGGAGATTCTTTGCTTTCACAAAGTTTTGTTTATTCATTTACTAGACAAAAGATACAGTAACAGAAATTTTCTAAAAAAAAGAAGGAGAAAATACAGGTCAAATCGAAGCATTTGTAAATTTAGTATTACCTGTGGTAATTCACTTGTTTATGCACACCTACGGCAAACAACAAGGTCCATCTCAACGTGCATACGACTTTCTTCTCACCGACTCATTATAGCTTGCATTACTCGAGATTTCTACTGAATCTCTATCATAATTCGAAGTGCCCATTGCTGGTTTAAAATTTCGCATCCGTGGTGCATTGGCGTCCTCTTCAAATTGCGAGTACTTTTTCACCAAATCCATTACTCCAGGCCGTTTTTCGCCTCCATTCAAACTGGATTTGGGAAAGACGAACTTTTCACGCTCTTTTGGACGTGCAGATCCATTCACTACCTCTAAATATTGGTCTCGAGGTGACAATACACCTTCTTTCGACTGTCGTTGACTCATTTTGAACGCCTGTCGGTTCAACGAACGCACCACATCACTGGTGTATCTTATCTGATCTTCTGGTGACTTAATAGGAACTGGAGCCGGGCCAGAAACTGCTACTGTTTGAGGAAGATACACCGGTGAAATGGACTCCAAAAGTTTTGCACTGTCGCTTTTTATGTTAGCATAGTTATTTGACTGCCTTTCAGGCGACAACGTGTCAACTAATTGAATTGGAGTGTCATCTGTTCCACTAGATACTAGATGCACCCTTTTATTCTGCCTCATCTCATCCTCGTTCCGATAGTTCTGACGTAGTTGCACTGCCCTCGGTGGTGTCATTTCTTGCGGTGGCGGTGGCTGTTGATATTGAACCACACCTCCGATCCGATGTTCAGTCAGTGGATACTCCTGCTCCAACCCCATTTCCGGTGCATAAGTGGAGAGACATGAAGTCGATCTACTTGTACCATAAGTGGAGTAATGTCCGACCGACTTATGGCGTCGATGCTGCCGCCTGGATCGTTGATGTCGACCCTGTGAATACCTTCCCACTGTGTGGTAAGCTGGTGTAGAGACATACTGACCCAAGAAAGGATCATAGTACAGGATAGGTGGAGGGGCAGGTGGATAGGGATTCGACGACTGGGATTGTTTATTCTCCGAACCAAACCCATTCTCTGCCTGAGTGTCTATAAAACCAGGACCTTTCACAAATACTGGTTTCGCCCAGCTGTCCCAACTGTATGCGGAAAGGGGGTTGTAGGTCGAGGAAGATGCGGACCGAGCATTTGAGACTGTCTTCTGGTGATCAGATGGCAAAGTCGGTGAAGGCGGTGATGGTGATCGAGCAGCCTTGGCATCCAATCTAGGTGGAGGTTCTGATGCTTGACGAGCACGAAAGAGGGGCTTCTCACTGTGTTCAAATGGTGTAATGTGCTTCAAATTAACCAAAGGACAGAAAGCTGGAGGACGGATCTGTGGAAGATTGGAAGACATAGCGACAGAGGGTTCATTTTCGTCTGGAAGTTTTGGGGGTTTTATTTCCCCTGGAACTTTTGGGGGTAAAGAATGGAGAATAGAGGGGACTGTATTCTGTTCGGTTGACAACTTGGAACGAAGAATGTCATCTGCTCGAAAGGAAGATGATGCCGACAGAGCGACGGTTGGTGATAATGGTTCTTCTGTTGGTGTCCCGGACATTGGTATTTCTGGCTGAGAGTCCTGCAGTGATGTTTTTGACGGTGGCTTCTTTTTTCCAAGGGACTGAAAGAATTCCTTTACCTTATTCCCTACGTTGGCTGTAAGGAGAAAATTCCAAGAATGAAGGTGGAGGGAGCATCAGCTATTCGAATAATCACGCTTTTTGAACAACCTTAAGTGGGAAGAGGATGCTAAGCAAAAAAACGAACCTCGAAATTCTTTGAAAACATATGCTGTAACAATGGATAATTGTGTATTTTGCCATCGCCAATACCTGAAGGTTATGTTGCTCGTGCACCAACCGGACACACCTACTTAAGACCGCTGGTAATGACATTCAGTCTCAACAAGACATTTGGACAATATGAAAGTTACGAAGGCAGTCGAAGGCCTGTATTTCAATGTCTATCTTTATCTCAGTCATTTGCGACTACCCTTGCGAGCAATGGACGCGCTGAACGCCTGCCTAATCCCGGATCCCTCATTGACTCATCATCGGGGGTACAGGGTAACCGCACAAAAGGTGAATTTTCTACGAGGATGGAGATTAGCACCTTACTGCCATGGATGAGGTGTTGTAAACTCTCCCAGAATAATTTAGCCATATGTATGCCTTCATCGAGACCTTACAGACAATAGCGCAAATGTATTAGAGAATTTATTTGCATTTCAGCCACTGTGCAGTCCGATGCAATTTTGATTGTGCGAAGGAAACTTTCTGAGTAATTTTAACTAAAAAAAGGTGGCAACAGAAAGCAAACCGGAGCTTTTCATTTGAGAAAATGGACAGACGCGCCAATCAATTAAACGGTCGTAGTTCTTAATCAACCACGGATGTAATCCAATTGCCATTTCTATCTAACACCACCTTATTTAAGGTAAAAAATGTATAACTCAAAAAATACAGGCCCCCAAAAAAGAAAAAGGAAATGGAGAAATGGCGGGAAACTTATCGAATCGATAGAGTAGTCGATTTTACCAAGTAACTGACCAATCGCGTTGCTCAACCAATCGCAGATGCGTATCAGCTGTCATATGAATGGCTGTTGGTTTCAATCGTTTCTGGTTGACCTCATGGCTTTACCAACAAGCATTTTTGTCTATTAGCCACCCCTTTGAATCGAATGATATAAAAAAGCTGACAGAATGAAGGTGGATTTTAATGTGACTAAATTGTGGATGAGATATACTGATTCATGGTGAGTGATTAATGGTTCCATTCAATGTCATTAATGCTGTGGTAATAGCTGTATTGTGCAACTTCTCAAGGGAAGCTTCATTAAGAGGTCTAGTTCTCATAATCTATCCTGTTGACGACGTAAGCAACTTCTATTACGCAGGCATGAATTAATCATTCGTCTTCCTTTTTCTTTCTCACTGAAATTCTCCTTAGTGTAGGGATACCCTTAAAAACAAAGTTTCAACTAATCAAGAATTTTCAAAAATACCACATTTTAACTATTAAATAAATGAGTGAGCTGAGCGGTGAGGCTGGATAACTAATTCAGAGCTTATCAAATAGACCAGTTCCCTCCCCTCGACAGGCTGTCCCAGGCCCAAGAGACCTTGAACCGCCTAAAATGTGAGAAGGCGACTTATACTGAGGCGTGGATGCATCCAACTTGAATTGAGTGTAAGTTGGTATCAAGGGATAGAATGCACAATCGAACAAATCGGAGGGAATAAGGATTACTGCATTGTGATGAAACAAGACCTTTCACAAGAGAACACGGTAGTGCGGCTTGCAACAACTCAGTAAGTCAACTCTACAGTTGTGCATGCCGATGATACAAGTCTTTCAGTTCCCTTTTGTGCCACCAATACGGTTGCCACCAAACTTGTGTATTTTGTGGCATCTTCATTAGCTTTGTTGAAAAAAGCTTAACTCTCAAGGTATGTCAGAAAATGTAGGATTCTACAGAGATGCATATCAAATCGCTTGTTTGGCAGTCTCTTCAAACTAAAGTCCTGCAACCTGGTGGGAAGTGGGGATGAGAATGGGATTGGAGGAGTCAAATAACTGCACAAATGCAGCTAAAATTGGAGTGAGTTTTATAACCCGGTATGGTCTGAGAGGACTAAGAAATCTCTCGACCGACAATTGGGTGGCCAAAAAGCGGCAATGAAGTAGAGGGCGGCGATGAGATTGTCACGGATACAGGTTACCATCCTTCCCCAACAAAATACAATCTTAATCACAGCTGCACTGACAAAAAACACTTTGTTTATAAAGATGAGGTAGTGCGTGGCTCGGAGGTATGAAGCTGGTTCCAAAGTAGCAAGAGATTTTATTGGACATTGAGACAAAGGGAGTGTAATCTAGTCGGTCGAAAAGACAATCTAAGAACACAACATCTGTGAGAGAAGTGAAGTCTGTTAATTTTTGCCATGTGGGGAACCAATCTAAGCAGAAGGCTCCATCATGGCTCTCCCGGTTGGTGTTACAGACGTGAAGTCCTTGTTTTACCATTCACTATAGTTCTAAACAAGGTAATTTCGAGTCAGTTCTACCAACAACACCAAACTCTCCTTTAGGACCAAAAACAGGACGCCTTTCAAAATCAAATCACCCGTCATTGAGTGATTCATCACCAAAATGGCGTTGTTCAACCTTAAACCGACAAGATCTCGTATCCTCCGACTTTTCCAAATGACAAACAACAGATTTCACAAGAAGTTGAAAAACAGTTAAATTAGATAGCCTCCAGTCCTTTGAACTATGTCCAACCGACACTTTTTAAAATGGTGCTGAGTTCAAAGTACGATGAAGATGGTAGGGAGCATAAAAAGAATAATTTATAGACATGAGCATCTACGTACACCTTTACTCGACTCTATAAGTTCCACCACAACCACCTGTGGATTTAAAGATCTTCTGACGGTAATGAGATACCATTTTTTCATGACCAGTGCAGGAAACACCGAGGGTGAGGCATTAAACAAGAGAGCATTGGAATTGTCCGGCGGAAAACTTAAGAACTATCGGGTTCAGCAATCACGACCAAGTGTTTTAGTTCCTCACCAAAAGTCTCAACAAATAGGCGTTTGAAAAACCTCCAGCAGGACTAAGTCTGGACTCCTATTATACAGACATCCTTTTATCAAACGAAGGCCTACTTGGAACTAAAAGTCCGAAACATAATCTTCTGACAGTAACAAATAATTGAATGAATAAAGTAAAAATAATCCAAGCCTATAAAGCGTTAAATTTTCAGCGCAAACTACTAACCCACCGGCTGCCCGAGCTTTGAGCAAATGCCGCATAGTTTGGATTAATCGAGGGGAAAAGTCGACTCAGGGAAGGCGCACCAAAGGTCAATTGGGAGCATTAATCGGTCCTTGATTTTTTCTCCCACCCCACTTGTTGACAAGCGTTTGCCCAGCTAACTGGTCAACAGTAAGTACTTCTCAAATTTAAAGCGTTTGACTTCAAGTAAGGACTACATTGCAGTAGGAATGTCGTTATTTTTTACGCAAGACAAATAGAGGGTAAAAAAAATTCATTTTATGGGGCCATGAAACTGGCATGCGAAGTTGCCTCAGTAATTAAGAATTACCATTACTAATTGTTCCATTCGTAATTTTTGTGGAAGAGATTCTCCGAGTTTTACAATGACACATTCTGATTAAAATTGCGAAATTTTTTAGAGCCCTACCACACAAAATTTTTCGTTTCATTCGCATTTATGGTCTCAAAACTTCTAATATGAGCGAAGTCAGTACTATGCACTGGTAGTTTCAGTGCCTCAAACGCTCAGTTGCATGTTCAGTGACATAAATATCTTAGCAACCTATTCGAAAGTATCACCGAAAATCATTTAATAAAAATTTTTATTCGTGAGCCTTTTCAGCCATTCGTCTTGTAGCAATCGATCCACAACCCCCAGCACTGCAACCTGATTGGTCAATGCTCATGGATGTGCTGGACCGAGGTCAAAGAGGTGTAAAAAGAAGTCCAATGGTTTAACGCCAAATATTAAGTTGCAAGGTCATTTAATAGCGCTAAGTTGATGAACATGTCGCTGCTCAAGACATAATTTTGCAGGATGAAGCAGGGAAAATTTAGGTAGTTTTTACACTCAATCAACAAAAGACGACTCATTAACGAAAAATGCTGTAAAAGAATGGCGAACCACCTTTATTATTAAGCCAAACGAGGCAGATCCAGAAGGTATAATTTTCTGGAAGCTTGTCATTAAATATAAACTGCCAAAATACGTCACTGGTGCGTGAGACTTAAGCGACAATTGCATGACTCACGGGATTTGGTTAGGGAGAACATTTTCTCCATGTTTTCCATTTTAACGATGACCTAACCCCTTCCATAGATGTGTGTGAACTTTGGGTGTGCGTTTGCGCATGAGTGAGCATTTAAATGGGTCTGGTGAGTAGCCATGACTCTGACTGGCTGCTAGCCAATAAACAGTCGCCGTTTTAATGTCACCCTTCAGTGTCTGCACAAAAGCCTCAAAGTGGAGATATTTAGTAATGGCCCAAGTAGTTTAGATGATTCCACTTCGAGTGGTTTCATTACAGCTAGTGGAAATACCTAGAGAGATTGTCAAAACATCAATCCATTTCCAAAAAGCATTTCAGGTTTGCAATTCAAAGATGCTAAGTTATTAGTGCCTTTATAATTATACTGGGGGAATTAGAAAACAACTTCAAATTGTCATTCATTAAATAGCTGTCAAAACTGCGTCGGATCAGCATTCAAAGGTGGGCAGAATTATAAATCGACAGCGAAATGGTACTAAAGCAATCAACTCAAAAGATTGGTACGTGCAATTCCTCCTTGGAAAATAAGCCAAAAACTATGGATATGGGGAAGGGAAAATGGGAGAAACGTACAATTTTGACGCTGCATGCTTCGACTCCTGCTAGCGAATCCAAAGTGACTGATCTTTACACTAAATTGGAGAGGCTCAAAACCTCCTGATCTACGCGGAGGAGCAACCAATCACGGTGGAGAGAGCAACTCTTTATCATGTGCCCATTCGTGGTGAAAGCAACGCATGCCACATATATTCACATACACCGAAAAATTTCGGCGATAGTAACGCATGCATCACCTTACCAGATTACGACACACCTAAGAAAGCTGAAAAATTTATCTCTACTTTGTACACTTCACTTTTAGGGGTTTCGTGGGTCGCGGTGAAGAATGGATGAGCTCACCCCTCTCAAGGGCGAAGAAGATCTTTCTTGTGAGCACATAGCATTGCGCAATTACATATAAATTAGGCACCTGGGCCATGCATTATGCAAATATTAAAAAGGGTAAGAAAGAAAATACAAAACAGAATTAATAGCGAAAGATGTGGTGTCTTTTACTTCACGGGGGAATCCAACGGTCCGCATGTACACCAAGTCTCACCATGGCTAAAGCCCCCTTATTTCCATCACTGCATTAAATGATAAATACTCGAATTTCGACTCATCAAAGGAAGTTCTTATCACTCCAAGCCGTGGGAATGAAGTCACATGACGGCATAAAATTTTAAGCTCTCTTTTCAGTCCCTTTGATTGATATAAGTTAACTGTGCCGACTGGGTTAATGCACATAGCGAATGAGGCTGTGAGAACTGAGACCGATTTATAGGTGGGTTTTTAAAAAAGTAAAAAAAACCAAACTTTTTTTTACTGTCTACCATTGCATCCTGTTTGACAGGTCGAAATCACACACACACACACACACACACACACACACACACACAGAAGCGTAGTTACTAGCTGATCAGAAGGCGACCTTCAAGTCATACCTGAACAGCGCATTTTATGACTTGCTGTTCTTGCAAAAAGTTTGACAAAATACGGGAAGAGTGCTAGGCTAGACATATCATTCATAGTCTCTGAGACTAGCACAAAATGTAGGCTGCTTTAAAATAGCCTTTTAAACAGTTTGTTGGGACACCGCCTGTTTGCATGTGTGCGCGCCCAAACCGGCTCAATGGTGCATTAAAGAGCAAAAAGTTCATTTTTATTCCCTTGGGAAATTAACTGTCAAGTACCCTCTCAGAGATGCAGAGATGAAGCTCATGCAAAGAAAAAAAGCACAACTTACAGTGCCACGCACTTCAAAAGCAATGACTTTAGAAGTTTCGAGGTTGTCTGATCCCTTTAGATGAGGTAATTTGAAGGAGGAGGTGGGGGGGGGGAAAGAGTAAATAGAGATGTAGGTGATGACCGACAGATCCAGATTAAAGTCTTGGCTATACTACAGGTATAAGAAATGGTGGATACTTCAATGAGGTAGGTAGGTCTACGGCACCGAAAAAACTAACCAAGTGACTAGGCGATAACTACGAAGTAGGTAAATAAAACATCAGGAGCACCGAAAGTGTTTTAATAAAAAAAATGAAAAGTGGACAATAAAAAATGAAAGAAATGCGGACAGAAGGCGTACAGGAGATTGAGGTACTTGACTCACCACCGTCAGCCGTGAGGCGAAAGAGAGACAATCCGACTGCTGCCTTCCCTCAGGCAGCGGACCGTGAGATGCCTGCGCACTTGGCTGGCGCGTCTCATTTGCATTCAAAGGTCATGCATCAACAGCTCACCTTTCGGATTGGCCAGACAAAAGTTTACTCTCGGAGGCGTGTAGCATAAAATCCCACTCAAATCTATTGGAAAGGTTGCAAGGTCAGCCCGAAGACAACTGGATTGGTGGTTGACGAGGCGTTTGAAGTTGCGGTTTTTGGAGTGCCGCGAAATGCTGAATTAGTGGGGTGGCGCCATAAAGTTGGTGTAACTAAATCTTGCATTCTCAAGATAATTTTAAGCGTTTGTAGTAGGACCCCTTAATCATGTGTAAAGTCAAATGGTTTCAAATTAGCGTTTTCGAGAGGGAGACTTAGTCGACCTCGGGCTATAACACCCACGAGTGAGATAAGCTGCGTCTTAGATGGGACAGGATGGAGAGAAAGGAACGGGAAAGCATTGCCCCTGAATCCCATCACCTTTTGTTGACGGCGCTTTGACAATTACACTGCCTCCTGAGAAATAAAAGTGGGACTAAGGGAACAATGGTGAGAGGAGAACGAGGGTGGACGGATTCGGGTCGTTGGCTTCCAGGGCCAACCAGCATTGACATCAAAACTGTTTTTCCTGGACAAATAATGATTTAAATGATTGGTGATTAATGTGTTCCCTGCAGTTTTAACCTAAGATTCCACTTTATTTCTATTCGCCTTATTGTTTTGAATAAATTTGTTTTTAGATCAAATAGGTCTTATCAAATTCTTTTGTGTGAGAGATGTCGAGCTTATCAGTACAGTCAAGGTAGTGCCTAAGATTCGTGCCATTTCACTAATCCCTGTTTACCATTGACAGGTATTTTGCTACCACTGAGCTACCTATATGAAGTGCACTATCATCTTTTGGAGAGTTTTTTTTAAAGCGTAATCTGACTCCACGTAGTCACGTTCACAACTAGGGTCGAAGATGTGAGTGGGACCATCACAGTTGCATAGCTGTTTACTGATCTTCAGGCTCATTTACCATGCAGCTTTGACGCACGAGTCTAAGTAAGAAATTCGTAGCGTCACATATGTGTGACGACTGAAGTAAGTAGGTTAAACCACCGATATTCGCTGTGATTTTAGTATGTTATCTATTGTGGGGCATTTTAGCCTTGAGCATTTACAGCTAAAGTCTTAATTCTTTAGTTTTTTGGCTAGTATCTAGTCAATCTCTTCGGGTGTGGGCCCTATTTGAAGCAGCAGCGCGAGTGGTTATGCCCATGCAATCGGGCACATTCCCACTCCTCTGCCATCAGCGTTTTTTTCTCGAGTTGTCTACAAAGACCGTTTGTGCCATAAGCGTTTTTTACAGAAGGTATACAGATAATAATAGGGAGAGGGCTTTCTAGTTTCGCTACAATAGCATTTGCTCCTCCTTCTTGAATAGTGGCCAAAGGTCTCTTTGTAAGTATTCGCAAAGGGAATAATGTTTCAGGCGTTTATTAAAAAGTACCTACAGGTGCAATAGCATAGAATGAGCATTTGACTGTCCTCTGTGTCCTACCAACACTACACAACTTATACTTTCGCTCTGGGGGAAGGAGAGGCAGGTCATACCTGCAGCTTCTTCGACCTTACATACATTAACAATTCACCATTTCCATAATGGTGTGCCTAATCACGACATCTTAATGCCCCACCTAAACGACCACATGCAAAATTTGCCGCGCAAATCAGAATTGGATGCACATTTTGACCATTAACTTAGCCTTCAAATACCTCACATCATCTCAACGCATGAAGTTTAGATCAAAAATCTTACATCATGAGCAGTTTGAACACCCATAGTAATGAAACCCCAAAATTTGGTGTTCAAAGTTATGTCAGCCATTGGTATCCACCGCATTTCCTTCACCCTCTTCTACACATAATTATGCGACTGTGCCAATACGTCTGCAATTTCACATTTCACCACTATTAGGGTAATGTGAATAAGCTGAAATGGTTTGCTCCACTTTTAGTATGCATCTCAGCACTCAAAAGGGCGTTAGTCTTGTCTCTGGCATTGGAGACTTAAAAGCTGTGAGGTGATCACTGGTGTTCTCAGGTTTAACTTAACCTTGAAGAGCTACACACTCCTTTGGAATGCTTAAAAGAAAATTAAAAAGTTAAATGCAACTGCTTGGTTATCATTGAGGAGGGGGGGGGGTGACCTGCGGCCCCCCTCAGCAAAACGGATCACTAGACAGTGCTGCCAAGTGGCAGCTGACACAAGAGCTAGGAACATAGTAATTCTCTTTCTCCACAACTCCTTTGGTTAACAATCCAAGTAAAATTCCAGTGCAGAGTTAAGGAGATGCAGCTCTGGGACCGCAATTCGAGGGTGAGCGGTCGGTTGCCAGTGTCATTTGAGTGCAAAATCAACAAATTATAAATCACCCCAATCAATAGCGCGATCGTGGACTTCCAAAGTGCTAATAAAGTTTTATGCTACCGGAATGTGTGTTTGCATTTTATGATCTTTTTGTAGATTGGCGGGATTATTTCCAGCACAATGCAATAAACCCAAAAGACGATGCAAATTCCTCAACGTTTTAACACTTTGTGATGAAAAAGCAAAAAAAAAACGCATGCAACTGATGGAAATAAACAACCGTGCTGGCAAAGGTATGCCAAGTGTATATGAGGGCTTAGCAATTCATTTGCATGCATTACTAACGCGGTGATTCACTGAGATGGTGTAATGAAAATGCGTAGAGAATGAGGAATGATAGGCCGAGAAGAGTTTACTGCATGGTAGGTCTATGCAAATTTTAAGGAAAAAAAATCTTAGCTAAATTAATTTAAATTAAAATAAAACCTGAACGCTGTTCTGTGATTGGATTAAAGACTACTTAATAAGAAAGGGAGGACGAAAAAAAAGCCTATGGTGAGTAGGAAAGTTATCACCCAAGCAATGGAAATGCTAACGACATAGCAATCGCCCTTGTCTTGCCACTGTCCTCCGTCCATTCAACTGCTGTTGTGATGGCAGGCGTGGAAGAGTAAGCGGTGTGAGGGAGCACTGAGCATGTTGATCAAGGCATGGCGGGAGCCTACACCGACGTGTGAGCACCTTCGGTCGCAAGGAAATCAAGTTCTAGTTCTGCTTATTTTCCTTATTATTCCAGTTTCTCAGCAGTTCAAATCAGGGTTTTGGGAGCGGACCGCGCGTCACAACATCAAACAGCCGCATTGGAATGTTTTTTTTTTCGAAATTTCATCCCTATTATCAAGTCTGCCAGCCGTGTTGAATTGATGCCAACGCCAAAACAAGACCGGGCTTAACATCAACAAATTTGTGCTAATTTTACATTAATCTGATTTATTTCCAGACATAAATAATGCCATAACAAAGTGGGTAATTTAGCGAGAATAGTAGCCACTTCGCACGAATTGTCTCCATATTATCTGGCAAGGAGGAATGAATAGGAGGAAGAAGGACGTTGGTTCTTTAAAAGTCAACTGACTCTCCACGGTACTTTCGATAAAGAAAGTAGATAGCTAAAATAATTCCAAAGACAACGACAGCCATCACACCACCGGCTATGGCTCCAATCTTCTCCGCCTTTTGGAACTTCTCGTTAAAATCCTTGGCCGAAAAACTGGCGTTCAGACTTGGTGGTGCAGACGGATTTTTCTCATCGACAAAAACGATGATCTCCGGGAAACCTGTTGTAGAAACGGCTGTTGTCCACTCGATTGTCTCGTCCGATATTGATGATGTGGTAAGAATGGAGTCTGTGGTAAAGTTCGTTCCAGGGATTGTCCCCGTGTCATTAAGTGGTATTGCCGTGGAAGTATAGTTGTAAGGAGACACAACACTTTCTGTCGTATTTATTGATTGAATGCCTACAGTAAAGGAGAAAGTGAACAGATAACGGTGGGCAGAGAAATGTTCGCTGAAAATTCTTATTTAATAATAGGCCGATCTCGCAGTTAGAATTGATGCCATGGAAGAAACTTCCCACTCTTGTAGGCGTGATATTCATTGAAGTGGATTTGGTGGATCCAGTTAAGCTCAGCTTCAGGGAGAAAAATGAAATACTAATACCCATAAACACCGGAAAAAGGAAACGTCAAATGTAAGCGGATAGTTTGATAATTCCTCAATGCAAGCATAGACCACAATTTTGCATTTAGATGAATGCCAAAATGGATGGAAACAAGTGAGTTGATCGGGTGAGGTCTATTCTAGTTCATGAGGAATTCAATATAAGCTTAGAGACAGAAGCGTTTTGACCTTTCTTTGCCTACTTAATTTAAGTAAGTAGCATAATTTAACGGGACAGGACATTAAAGAATTCCACTTAATTGGCACTCCTTATGCAAAAATTTCGTTAGGTTTGGTTGGAATCTGTGGCTTAAGCGTAAAAATCAAAAGACTTAAAAGTAAGATCGAGTTTTCATAAGACCTAGGTCTAATTGAGGACACAAAATACATTTACAATCCTTTTCTAAGCATTTGATAGCCCAGCAGCTAGCGCAAATTAGTAAAGTAAACTAGAGTTTACAAAATTTAGTACAGTATTGAGGCCCCTTGAACTTCAGGGCGTGGAAAGGTGTGTGCAGGTTAAACGTGTCCCCAGTCTAAGTAGGGCCGTGACGCTCTAACCTAGGGGTGACTCACGTCGGCTAGACGAAAGCGCAGACACTAGCTGCCGGCTTGGACATCAGGGCCTATGCACGCAGCGTCATCCCCAGACGCGCGCCTGCGCCTGCAGCTTAGGTCTTACGCAGCGCACGGTTCGTGGTGGAAACCTTGGACTTCTCTTTACTAGAACGTGCATCCCCTACTAGGCGAGAAAGGAGTGACTTCCACAGCAAATTACACATTTCTGGTATTTTCACGCGCTCGATGGAGGCACAAATTTATTAAAAAGATTGCTAGATTAGATAAGAAGTGCTTCCAATCAGCAAGATAAGGGAAAATGAGTTCCATCTAGCAATTATAATGTCATGTGGTCAGCCACTGCCGCTTTCTGATACACGCGCTCACGCCGCCTTTTTCATAATTTTCTCAAAAGAAGTCTGCATTTCAATTTTAACTTCAAACCCACTTTTGTGACAACAAAATGGACTGTGCTAAAATTTCAGGTGGAAATTTTGGTGAGCTTTTGGAAGGAAACTCTTCCACGCCCGAAGTTGGCTTTTGACTACTAGCAGACAAATTACACCAATTTTTTCGCCCTCAAACATTAAAAAAACTGCGGTGTAGATGAATAACTTTTAGACTGAGCAATGATTGGCGTGTGATTGGCTGGAGAAGTGTCATGTAAATACAACACTTTATAGGCTAACCGCAAATGATTTGGCGAAAGATCTACATCCTACCCCATTTACCTACGGGAATGAGGAAACTCCCAGTCATCCAGCCATAAATCCTCAATACTTATAACAAAGTAGATTAAAAAGGGTTGTCGCGTGATTTGAAAACTCGCCATTTTTGAGGTAATACACAACAAAAAGGCGACTTAAACATAAAAGTGATAGTCAAAGGATTACATTGAAGAAGAATGCGGCTTAAAATATTGAACCTTCAATCGGGCTTTAGGCGATTTTGATGTCAAAATAACTAAACATTCCTCCAAACCACTACGTATCTATGTACGCTGAATACATTTCAGTAGCTGTTTCAGTTACCGTTAAATTAAATCAGCAATTATGAAAGAAATCGAAACAGGCAAAAATGCATTCAAGAGAGCATTAAATAATGAGGGAAGATCGTATATGGACATCGTTAACTAAGGATAAAAATAGTGGCTTTTTACGCATAAAATGGAGCGGAGAAAAGGGGATGAGGTGCATCAAAAAACGTGTTCCCCACCTGCAATGGGAAGGAGACAGAGGGCAGCGCAAAGGAGAGCTTTTATTAACATTTGAACTTGGGTTTTAAGTTTGCGAACGGTGGTTGGTAGTGTTTGTTGCTCTCAGTTGTGTGTGTTACATTTAACTTGTCGTACTGTGAATAGCTGGCGGTGCTGAGCAAAGGATTGGTAAATAGAGCCTGACAACCTTTGGACTCACTGATCTACTGACCAATCAATACCACATCTTTGTTAGTAACTTGGATACAATTAGTCCTTAATACAATGTGACGGGTAGGCGCATTCGTGTGACACAAAAGTTGAAAATGAACTTTACGAGTTTAGTGACGTGGGTACGAGAGGAGCTAAGACATTCGACGGTGACAAAAAGGTTAGTAGCTGCCATCTGAAAGTGGATGAAGCTGACCTACCCATTCACCCATCCATCTCGCATCGTATCAACCATCCATCTATACATTTAGTCTTTCAGTAGAGATATTGAATCATAACTTCATGCTGCCTTTTTCATTCTTATATTCCAAATTTATTTCTTACCACCCTTGAATTACTAAAGCCTTGTCGCGAGCAGTTGTCATTGTTAGCAGAAAGCGTCTTGTATTCCAGCTAATTGCATTTTTTGTTCTTCTTCACAAAATGTTCAAATTAATCACAACACTCAGATCTTATCAGAAAAGATAAAACTTTAGAATTTACTGTGGAAAGACGGTTTACTGCTGGAACAAGTATCTAGTGGAAAACTTCGCATGGAAGAGTTTCCCTAGTACACTTGAGCCATCCTGGGATAGAGATCGTTCGAAATTTTAAAGCCTTGGGAATAAAAATTTGGTTCCTAATTGGGGGTCTAGGGTCGGGCAGACTTTTGGTGGCGAAAGTGACGTCTGTGGACTGAGAATAGCGGGACTACTCGAAACACCCAAATCTGTTGCCCCTTTAGCAGCTGAGCGACCAATCAACGCATCGCATCACTCACACTGTGGCCTGTCAACCGTAACATGTGATTTTGTCCTTGTCAGTAGTTTAGTTTGAGCATCTTCTTTGAAGGACGCAGAACCTCTTACGCCTTTAGGGACAAACTAGGCGCTCTAAAAATGTTGTGATCGAGGGGTTTATACCTTAAGGAAGTCAAAAAGACCCAGACATTATAGACGTTTGCTACACGTCTTCTCTTCTAACAAGATATTATAACACTTTTTACTTACTACATTGCAGTAAAGAAGTTGCTGCCTCGCAGAAAATGCCACTCATAGCCTGTGACAAGTGTGACAATTAGGATGCGCCCTTGCCAAAGGGACCAGACCGGAGACTCCACATTTGCATGCATCAACAAATCAGTTAAATCTTTATTTTGGTTGTAAAAGGCCAGAAAAAGATGTCGAACCTCCTATAAGTACAAATACAAGTAAGGGTGTCACTAGGATGAAGCCTTGTTGTCAAGGCGCACTTGGGCTTGAACAGATTTCAAGGGAAAAAGGCGAACACTGATTAATCAGACAATCACTCAGTCACTCAGGCAGGCAGGTAGTAGTTAACACTGGAGGTAAGTTTGTAGTCGTGTTTGGCAGCACCACAACCCATACGACAGGGATGGCAACCATAATTAAATAAATCACGCAACCAGAATGACCCACTCCGATTGGTGCAATGTGAAGCTGAGTTGTCACAAGTGGTCAACATGTAAGTGTCTCCAGCTTGACATTGCGTGCCTGCCACAGCAAAGGCCTTGTCACGACAAAGTTGGTACAAATGCGGGGCTTGTAAGATAGTCACGTGTCGGTTGGAGGGTGAAGTCTGATGCATCATTTCACACTCATGGGTTTCATCCAAAAGAAAAAACTGAAAAGAACTTTATTGAGTGAGGCTCTGCTGCAACAACAGGGGGTTGGTACTAGGATAGAAGCTAGCTTTGGTCCTCTTATCCATCTTGTGTCCTCCCGTTCCCAATCCATCCACCCATCCAACCCTTCACGTTGCACTGCTCTTCAATCCTTTTCTTTTAGCCCTGCAACGGAAGCTAGCTTTGAAACCTCCCTTTTGCTTTGTGATTGGCCAAAGACCAAATAATTTAAAAATGTTTTAAAACTTTTGGTCCCTCTTTGCGACACATCACACTTTAAATCTGAACCAGCTCTTATAAACTAGTTGATCGAATTCATGCATGGCAATCTTCACCTGACCACTTTTTTTGTTTGTCCTCTCAACAGATTCATTTATCACCCTTGGCTAAGCTACGGTGACACGATTTTTGAGTAGACAGGGCTCGCGCGCGTGCGAGTAGAAGGTGGGATGGGAGGCAAGGGGAGGGGAAAGGGAGAAAGAATCGTGATTAGAGTAGAGGACAGGGCAGGGGTGGCGCGGGACGGGGTGTTGCTCGTTCCCATCCCACGACTACTAGCATTCCCACCACAAATACACCGACGACAAGTTTAACGGCTTTGACACTACACACGAACTCGCACACGCAGACACACACACGCACGCACACACCTGACGCTGCTATCACAATCCACCTTTCTGCCACTCTGTCACTGGTCGGTCCAATGGTCTTTCCTCCCCCTCACCCCATCCCCTAATTTCCCTTCCCCCTGCCCCTCTACTCAACCCGACTCAACTTCAATTAGGCAAATGAACATGCAGTCGTTCGCACACCGCTACGATACAGCACACGGAGATAGAGGTTTGGGGGAAAGGGGAGAGGGAGAAGGGTTGCCAAGCTAGCAGAAGACACGAATCGTCGTCAACAATTAATTTGACTCACACGTACGCTGTAATCTCACGCGTTTGTGCTTGGGAGTTGGGTAGAAATAGGATATTGTAAAAAGTTTAAATCTTTTCACCATGAAAGACTGTAGGATTGAAGCGCAGGATTTCACCTGCCCACCCTTAAACAATAGAGAAGCTACAATCAGTCCACCATATCGTTCCTTAAATAGGAGTGATAGTAAAGCAAAAAGTTAATCACTGGAACAATAAAGCATTTTAGAGCTCTTTTTTTACTGTAAGCAAAATTACATAACTTCTACTGAGCTTTTAAAATGGGTTTCTTTGATAGACTTTCGTGATTGGTCAAAGTGAACATGAGCTAAACAATTTGAGGTCCGTTTAAGATAAAGCCTTAATAAAAGTTTTTTAGGTGATTTTTTGTACTTTGATAAGGAAAAAGTTTGGCTAGGCACTGTGACAGTCTTGTCAGTGCTTTGATTTCTCCTCTCTTCCCCTCCCTTCCGCTTCTCTCCACGCCGCACCCCTCCGCTCTTCTACACGACTATTTTGTTGCAAAAGGATTTGTGTCTAAGGTCTTCTTTAAAGCATATTCTCCTCCTCTGAGAAGGTATACCCAAACCATAGGCACAAATGTTGGGCAACACTGATCCTACTCACTGTCACCAACTGACAGTAACTGCATTAATTCAGGTTTAAGGGAGAAGACAGCGTCGTTGTAATCATTGGAGTTACTTCTCTCGTCTTTTTTTTACCATGGGAAAATTCTTCTTCAATCTCGCAGCGCTCCGAGACTTCCTCAAAGACAGGGGGAGACGGCGGACAGAAGATGCATGGTCCAAAGGCCGGACCGCTAAACGGGGGGTTCAATGGTAGAGTCCCTAAGTGGCTTTTTACCTAACCTATTACCATTTTACGATCTCAGCGTTTTTGCGTTTCCCATTGTGGCTGCCATAGCTCTCTGGATCCCCATTCTTTTGACGACTAGGAGGCCAAGGTTACAGAGTATTTTCCCATGATCAAAAATGTAGGGCATTCCTGAACACGAGACACCTACCTTTGAGTGATGCCCGACAGAAGTGAACAGTCCATTTGTGGCTAGGAGTTTCTCACCTTTTCCGGACAAGATATTTAACGATCAGCCTTAAAATTCTCAAAGAGGATGGAACTAATTAAGTTAGCACTTATGCAAACTGATTTTGAAATAACAGAAGAAAAGGGTGGAGTTCATTGAGGAGCACCGTCGCGGTAGTAGAATGACATTTAGCCAGCTGTGCTTGACAATGCCCGTACCTAAATGATTGCGTGCAGTTGACACGTCTTGACGAGTTGCTGCAAGTCACTTGAGCGGACTTGAAAGAAATAAACGCAACTCTTTTTTTGGCCTCTTGCCAGACAAACTTACACATCCAAGTTATAGAAAAAGCTGGGAAACGATCTGGATCATAACGATCCAAAGCACGCCTTTAGTCAGTCCAAATCAAATCACACCGGTCTTCAATGCACAAAAAATTATGTATCACGCGTTACTCATTTAATTCAGCCTTACCAAAAGGTCATATGTATTATTTAAACTTTATTATGTACACAACAACGAACTTTACGCATATTCCACTGTAAGTTTATTCGTGTACAAATGCTAACGAGCGTCCTAGCTTTTGAGGATACGCATAGGTTAATTTTTGAAGGCACCGTAAATATGAATATAAAGCGTTAAAGTCTATTTTTTTACATAGTTATGTAAGTGGATTGTCCGATTAAGGAATCTAAACGATGCTACTTAATTTCGTGGATTACTACTTAAGTAGCTAGTTTCAGAGGTCACTTTGCACTTATGTAAAATTTTGCATAAGAAAATCATTATGAGGTAAAATATTGCGTTTTGACGTGTTCGTTATGTTGACGGAAAATTTGAAACCACAAAGATGGTCTTTCTGGGATTAAAGACTTTGTAATTCTCTTACCTTTTCTGCCAAAAAGATCACCAACTTACTAACTACACATCGTTGATTGTTAAGCCTAAAATTTACGTTGCACAGCTCTACGCAAATGCAATTTGTATTTATGAGCTTCCCGTGTCCACCGCGAGGACAATCGGAATCTTTCAACCCGACTACGGCTTGGGCTTTCTTCGCATTTTTGCCACCTTTACGGTTGAAAGTAACGCTTTGCACCTCCATATAATCACGATGTCACCTGCTACTGCTGCTAACAAAGATGTCAGTTGAGTGTCGCAAAGCGTTGTGCTTTAATTGATTCATGTTAACTACGCACACTCCCAGGATTCCGACTCATCATTGCCAAGTTAGTTAATTGAGCTGTAACTTTTGGCAATCAGTCAGCTTGTATGATGAGAGTATTATTCCGTTTCATATTATTAATTACGTGAGGACTTATAAATTCCCTCAATTCGACTGAAGTAGGAGCCGAGTGGATTTGCGTGATGAGCTAACGACCAACAGAACAAACGAACGAAGGAATACGCCAACAAGTGGAGTGGTCGACGCGGTAGTAGTGTGACTGCTACCCCTAGAACACACTGTAGAGGCCCGATTCCATCACAGTGGGTAATTATAACAAAAAATAATCTCAAATGAGCTGCACGCAGTGTAAAGGAAGAGAGGTCGGCTGACATCGAGAAGGGAATGGGAAGGATCTGGGCACAAGAGACACAGATGATGAGATTCAGGCAATGGATAAGATGGATGAAATTGGTTTTCACTAAGTGTAGCAGTTGGTTTCGATACATTTGTTGATTCAAGAGGTCATTTGATCGGCGAGATCATGATCCAGCAATGAGAGCTGTGTGGGTTGACCGACAGATAGACAAGTAAATGGCCATGTAGACAGGTACGTGCATAGGTGGCTTGAGGAAGAGACAGGTAGAAGAAAAAAAGGAAGGTCACCGACTAGGTAGGCGAAAGGAGGGCAACTACTGGAGACAGTAGTCTGAAAAGCGCTTCATTCAATCTATGGCTTATGATTTCGCGGTATTACTGAAACCAGTTGTATCTGTCCCATTCATGAACCTATACTCGAAGTAGCAGACACCGACGGTTTGCAGACTTTTGCCGAATATCGATGCAAAAAAGCCCTTCCGTTCCTATTATTACAGGGGATGCTCACCAACCCAGTAGGGAGACGCTTGGAGGGCGTAAACATTCCAAAATTTTCATCCTCATGTCACTCCGGCCCACGTCAGCTATTCCTGTAAACAAACATCCAGCCCTTTGAACGCCTGATAGACGTGTGATCTGCGGCACAGCAAAATTTCGCAGGCGATGAAGGGTAACACCATCACTGGTGGAAACTCTACATCCAGAAAGGTTAATGAACGCTATCCTTGGATGGTTCAAGCACACTGACAAAACTTGCTCCATCACAGCCTTCGAGGTGTCAGTTCAGCACTGTTCTTAGTCCATAAATGCAACCGTGACCTTACAACATGACTTAGTCCCGTCGTCTATTTTCCTGTATAAAGGCGAATTTTCACTTCCAAGTATTCACTTTCCTCCTCCATAGATCCCCTAAAAACCTTTAATCGTAAGCCTTAGTAGCGGAGCCAACAGTGACCGCGATTTCGAGGGGAATTAGGCTGTGCCTAGACACGAGTGAACAATGCCACAAATAACACCAAAATGAATTCACAGTCGTCGCGGTGTCATTACTTCGTTTAAGAGCGTAAAATTTGTTGAACAGGTGACACAATCCCAAGTCATCAAATGAAGACGACAATGAGTTGGGGAGGAAGAAAATGATAAACATATTCATGCTTTGACAAAAGTTTTATCAAACCTTAAGGACATAAAATGCTCCATTTTACTTGTTTATGGGCATTGCTTTATACAAATTCAACACCACAGTTATACAAGCATCAAACAGCCTGACAAACCAATACGAGAAGTGACGGACTTGACTGGCCGAGTTGTGACCAATAGGCAAACAGTGTTGTGCGAGGTGGACCGGGATTTTAAAATTCATGGGTTTTCCAATACGTAGGAATGGGATTTTGGACTCATTTTTCCGTCACTCCGTAAGGGTGCGCGGTAGGACGTCGTATCGGCGGTAGGCACGAGACGACATCCACAGGCTCCAGGTTGCACACTCTCCTGATAGGCGGCATGGGGCTGTTTTTTTGTTCATGCACACATGGTCACTGCTAGCATTGCCTGGAATTTTGACCATCGGTGTCTACAGTGACCCCACATGGTATGTGTGCTGTCGGTAATGTGACAGACACGCTTGACAGCTGTAGCACTGCTTGAATTATCACCACAGGTGGGTAGAAGCTAGACCTTATGATGGGAAAGGGAGAAATGCATCCACCTCCAGCTTAGTAGCACAAAGTTACGGATTATTAAACCGTTTTAAATCAATCAGCAGGCTGAATGGTTCCAACGGGTTCTCCTTCCTCAATAACCGAGCAAAATCATTTAGAATGGGAAGATTCATTATTTTAAAACAATAATGCTATCAATTTGTCAGAGTCAAGGGAAAATCTATTAGGGACTTTATCAGAGAGGACAAATATAGTTACTTTATAGACTAACCTATGAAAAAAATGAAGTAATTTTAAAATCATAAATTAGTTCAACCATTTATTCGCAAAGAATCTAAGAGATCGGGAGGAAACCTTCAACTTTGACTCAAAAAGACGCCATAATTACCATGACCATCTCATGTAACTTCTTTTCCCTACTTCTTAAAGAGGAAAGATAGCAAACTCAATATTATCAATGATACGTGAGTCTTCTTCATTAGCATCAGTTTTTATCACCAGAAAGTTCTTTGTAAGGTGGTCGTTCCTCGACTAGCGCTGCCAGTGACCAGATTTTTGTCGAAGATGGTGGATGAGGTAGGGGTGGGGGTGGCGGGGGTGACGCTGAAGTCGGTTCCAAAGCTGCCTCCTTTTCCACTTCGTTCGACGCCATGCGGGATCTGATGTCTTTCACTACTTGAGACCACAGAATGGAGTGGACCTGAGTGGCCAGAGATCTAACAATGCTGCAATCCTCGTTCCAAAACATTGACGGTAGGGGTTGCAAGGCTGACGATGGTGGTGGTGGTGGTGAAGGCTGCGGTGGAAGTGTACGATTTTTGGTACTCCAAGTCAGTCGATTCTCCTTTTTCAATCGTCGCCGTGCATTGGCAAACCAGGTGGATACTTGGGTGAGATTCATGCGTGTCACTGTGGCCAGCATAACCTTTTCTTCCTTAGTGGGATAGGGATTCTTGCGGTGCTCGTAGAGCCAGTTCTTGAGGAGACAAGTTGTCTCACGTGTGGCTATCTTCTTCTTTACTGGCAGTCCATCGTCTCTACAAGAAAACAATTGCACTCCGAAACAAATCTCACTAGTGTGAGTAATTCACCAGGGCAACAATATTGACTAAAAACACCAAATTTAGTGGAGTGTTATAAGCATCTTAAAGCAAATTCCCTAGCACATAATGCAATGGAGCGAGATCATGTTTGAAGAATTCGCGGCATCAGAAAAGCGATTTCAAACCACTAGAGAAAAAAATTTTTGTTAATATGAGGACGTGATGCCGCATCCTCTTGCTAAAACCAGAATGCAGCCCAGGGAGATAAATGATAGGACGAAAAATCATCGAGATTCTCCATACTGTGTTACTTAGGGTGTCACCACCTAAATCAACAAATGGAAAGCTTCAGCTATGAAAAGTCTTCCAGTTTTGAAAAGCATCTCTCAAAAAAGTATTTTCAATGTAGGCTACCAAATAGTTCACATTGATGTCCAAGTTTAAATTCAATTGACTGGTCATCTTGTTGAGAAGTCATCTTATAATCTTCCATTCTGTTTCAAACGTTATTTTAATTCCCTCAAATACCGGTGTCAAGGTTGACACGGGCACTCATACTTAAGAGCATCGAGAATAGAGCTTTAAACGCAACCTTGGGCTTATCGCCTCCGATTGTAGAGTCGTGGAGAAAAGCCGACAACCAAATCCTGGACACTTTATTGTCTCAAGGAATAATTAGTTGTCAGTATCCACCAAGAGGCGTATTTATGACATTCCAATGGTCAAATGCTGTCATTATGCTCAACTCTAAAACATTCTCAGGCCCGATGCAAAATAAATAAAAAATAGTCGAAAAATGACACCCAGTGCTAGTAGACAAAAGAAGAACATAGAATTCTTTTGATATATTACAATTCTCCCCCGATCCAACCCATTTGTATTGAGTGAGTTACAGTTTTATCGAGTATTTGCAGAGTATTTACAAAAGAAGTTGTAATGCAAAATTCTGACAGATTATTTAACTGCCTTTGACTACATGAACACCTAAGTCTCGCAGTGTCATAGTCTTCGGATCATATCGGCAGCCTCAGCTCTTCTTGCGTCAGCGACATAATCCTCTGCCAGACTACCGGGACTTCTTACGACTTCGGGAAAAAATAAGGACACCACGTTAATGAACTCGAGTTGCATCTCACAGACTAGATTTTAGCCTGTCCTAATAAAAATAGGGAAAAATGTTAACAGGAGGAGACAATGCACCCCGACATAATTACGTTTTCGAGTAAAATAGTCAAGTTAAAATCCATCAATCATTCCAAGGTCACGTGTTTGACTCATTTAATTAAAAATTTACATTCAATTAGAATCAAGATATTCGAGGTGCGCTGCCATCTAATTGGCAAATTATTTGTAATTTTTGTCTTTTTTAATTTAGTAATGCAAAGTGATCATCAATAGAGCCTATCTGATGAGCAAAGGGGAGTGAAATGATGAACTGCCAGTTTTTGCATAATACCATCTCGCTAAAAGTGTCATCCTGAACTGGCTTCCAACAGCAATGTTTCACGCCCATAAGACTACAGAAATGCATCCTCAGATAAGATGTAAGTTAAGCATACCTCTGTTGAAGTCGCACAAATCAAACCAGGATGAGCAATTTCGGAGGTGTGTCTTGCATGTTTCGCAAAAGTGCAACCTGTTAACTTATTTTTTCCTTTTTGGGCCAAGCTTATTAGGATTTTATTTTGCTTTACCAATAAAGTTGAGGTTAAACACATTTAGACAGAATACAGCATGTTCTTCCGAAACTCTTCCAAGTGGACCGCAATGCTTTTGGCCTATATCCAAGGAGCTGTACGCTTTCCAGCCTTCGAGAGCAATACACTTTTACTTCAAATAGAGGCACCGAACCCTTATACGTACATTGGCATACAGATGACGATTCAGTAAAAGTGGGATTAATGTGTTCGTTTTTAGCTAATATAAGCCACTAAGCAGGGACTTATTACAGGCCGATAAACAAAGCTGTGGGACTACTAAGTTTGCGTGGCTCTTACATGAACAAATCTTACCATATTTTCCTCTTTGAAATGCTTAGTCAAAAGCAGGTTTGTTGGCAATTCCATTCTTTTAAACGGATCGCTTTGTTCCCGTAAACAAACAACCTAGCCCCTACCACCTCACCTTCCATCAAATTTGTTTTTAAACCATCTCTTCTACCATTAAATCACCCACGATAACAACGATGGATAGCAGTTAGGGATAAAGGAATTCGGAAGCGTTAGAAATGAATCTGCGGATGAGAATAAGGCGACACTGCCTTACCTCTCTACCTTCAGCCCACCGATAAGCTTTGCAACGAAGTGAGGCGCGAAGCGGATGTATTGCGGTGTCTTCAGACTGATTCTTTTTGGCTATTTCTCGACTACCTTTAAGCTGCGTGGCACCAACTGCATAGGAACCGGCTCTATTTGCCGTTTGGCCACTAGGGGGTGAACAACTCTCACTGGACGATTCCAACTGCAGTGCACCACATAGATTACTGAGGCAAGGATAGATGTTCTCTCCAAGACAACATCAAAACACACTTTTGAGGAACCCATAGTCCTCATTTGGGTACTTCTGTACTGACCAACACGAAAGAGTAGCCGCGAAGAACACCAGGAGCGATTTAATATAAGTGGGAACGACGTAGCTGGGTGGTAAACAACCTTCGACGGATCGACCTCTACGCCTTCACTAGAGAGTTCCCTGCATGCATTCTAGGTCTCCCACCTTTTTTATAGCCTCCCTTAAAAGCAACTTTCTTTCTTCCTTTATTTCTTTTGCAGATAAAATAATTAGTTGGAAAGGTTGGCAAGTGCCTTTTAACTCACTTAAATGGAAACGCTGAAACAGGGTTTCGTTATTACCATCATAAAATAACATTAAACTGCTTCTCACCGATTTTCCTCAATCTCATTAGGGCTGAAATGTCGAGCCTCGCGATTCTTAAAGATATCTGGAGAATTTAGAGTCTAAAGAAAAAAAAAATAAGGGAATCACGTCATAGAGCTCAAGTTGCACGTGGTTTAAAGGTAGTAAGACTTCTCATCAAGCCAAATCAACCTTGTTTCTACACACACCTGTAAATTCGTAGCCTCGACAGCACAACACAGCAATAAAGTTAACTACAATCACCACCTCCTCCGCCTCCACTGTATCCCTCACGCCCCACAGCACATTTAAGTCGTGAGTGTTGCCTGTTTCACGGTTACAGCTTGCACCTTCAGGTGCCAAAAAAGGTTTCTTTGGATTTGACATTAGTAGAATTCTTGACAATAAATTAACAGTTTGTATATGTATGTGCCCTTAATGACATTGCTGCTTTTGTACAAGAAGCATTCTATTCAATTTTATAGCTTTATCTTAGTGATAGTACATGTAAAATGAGGTGATAAGTCCATTCCTTCCTATCGCTAATGATTATCATTCATATCTTACCTCCTGTTCAGAAAAGTAAATGCCTTTGAACAAGGTGACAGGTGTCAAATAGAAAGTGGTGTGACCTCGGGTATAATGTCGACAAAGACGTCATGCCTAACCCACAAATATTTACTCTCAGAGATTAGAATCAAGCACAGTGCGGTGCGGTGATAGAATGTCTAACTGCATCAGGATTTTTAAATTGTGTAAATGCTCTCAAGATTAAAGATGACTTTTAGCCCCGGTGGCTCACACTCAGTAGAACAGCGACTATTCTGTGCGTGGAACCACCAGACGCCTGATTGGTGCACCACTCGGCGATGGGTGGAGCGACCCGAGAGAGGAACCTCCACACAAACGGCGTTTCCCGTAAAGGACTTAACTTCTTTCCCCTTTAAAATCTACTATTCCCTATTATGGGCGACAAAATCTTACTTCCGCCTATCATTTACCGTACTCTATTTATGAATAGTAGCAGAAAACTACTCACTGGTAGTTTTTCCATGGCAAAGGGACAGCTGGATTCCAGTACAAAGGAGGTTGAAGATGGTCTTTTGGGACCCGTTAGTAGTGATCCAATGGGATTTAGAAGTGATTCTATAGACGGCGACTTCATGGGTAAGGTAGTCAGAGGTGGGCCGCCTTGTATCTCCTGTGATGTCAGTGAGGTAGAAGATTCACCTGAAAATCAAAGTTATATCTTACTTAAATGAACTTTACGTTGTTTTAGGCGGTAAAAAGTAAACCTATGTGATTTTATATGTTATTCACTGAAACAAACAGCACTACAAAAGCAATTCCTTCCCAACCAGATCCAAATTGTACCTTTTCTTTGACCAGCCACTAAAAACTACTTCATTCTGCTGCCATTTCCATTTATTTTAAAGAGTTTTCTATTTTACCATGCGTTAGCTGAATGCCCTGCAAAGTTTTGGGTGAACGAGGATTCCTATGATCCCAAAAGCCTAGCGTTTAACTCCTCGTTTTGATTTCGCGGACATTTAAGGCCCCGCCCTTGCATTTCCTCTGATCGGCATGGTCTACTGGACATGTTTGTATCCCTCTGTACGTCGACAATGCGCATTCTAACCTAGCAGTGTCACTTCTTTTCATGTCAGGAAAGACATGGAGAGTTACACCAAGATTTCTGTTTTAAAAAGAGTTTCTCCTCAAATTGTTTAACAAATGAAAAATTTGCCATCAATTGACCAATCAAAATGCTAGAAAGTCAGAAAGCAATAAAATGTGATTAGAAGGCCAAAATATCAACAATTTCGATGAAAAGTGTGTCAAGAAGGCCCAGAATTCGAGAATGATTCGTAAAAGAAATTATCAAGAGACATGGTGATGAGCAACTCATCCATTTCAAATACTCTATCTATAAATAAAGTTTCCTTTGAGAGGTCTCTCGCCACATACAACTTTATTGCATTTGTAAATCGAACGGTGAAGTAATTTGGTGGTAACAAACTCGATTATTTACTAGGTTACGACTTCCAAGTGGTGCTTAGACAGGAAAGTTTGGTGTCAGGAGAGGACAAACTTCTACCACAAATGACTCTGAAATTGTTCACATGTGCTCAAACAAAGCGATGAGTATTAATGATAAAAAGTCAACAAGTCGATTTCTTCTTTTACAAAATTACCTGCAGACTAAAGGGACCAATCATTTACTTAAAGTCCGCGAATCGAAGGTGAAATGAATCAAAGAAATGGTAGAAGTTAACCAACAAAATATTTATAAGGAAGCCCTTTGAGCCATCAGGCGAGTGCTCATTTTCTCAACTATCGGTTGAACGAATTTACTGGATGTAAGTTGGACATATTTACCCGGAAAATGGAGTTTAAATTTATCCCGAAGCCAAAGAATCTCCTTGTAGAGATGACATAACGTTAGGCGGAGGTGGAGACTGTAGCAGGACGGGTCGACCGTGGATGAGCTAGCTCACTCGGTGAAGGCCAAACAATTACGGCTGGGAAGTCGTGTAGTGTTATAAGCCGGCGATATTTATAGACAGCTTTAATAGACGGAACAGTCAAAACTAGTCACTCAGCCAATCAGCCGGAAGCATTCCCCCCCCTGTGAGACAGCACGATGCATGACCTCACAAAGGTCACGCCTCGCTGTACAGCTTGTCCGTAAGAAGATTTGTCATTACTCCATAAAATTATTATTTTACCTTGGCAATAAGCATTTTATGTGCCAAATAGGCAGCTTTGAAAGTTAGAATGGCATAAAAAACTTCTGCTTCTAGGTGCTGCAGGATGGCGGAAGGGTACAATGGAATCTACTCTAGGTAATGTAAGCAAACAAACAACATGTTTTTTTGGCTCCACTTTCATAAAATACATGCATAAAGCTCATTTTCTGAATCGATCAAGCACTTGTCTTATCTACAGGTGAGGGTAAATGATGACCCCTGGCAGTTAGAACTGCGTCAATAAGTTATCAAACAATTTGAAGGAGTCTATCAAGAGAGCTAATCTCGGTAAGAAGTTCACTCCTGCAACAAAAATTGAATTGATCAGTCAAGTGGAAGAATTACAGCTCACCCATTTCAACGGAATCTCGATTTTCTCCCCCACCATCACTGTGCCGAAAACTCTGCGCTGCCGCGCTAAACAGATTCCGTAGAACAAGTGGATGCTGTTCCATTAGCCGAAGCCATGTGGCATTGTCGTTGAGTGTCAACGCTGCCGCCGATGAGAGTGGCAGCGCTGGTAGTGGCAGCGGCGGCGGCGGTGGCGGCTCGAAGTCGCCCATCTCTGTCACACCATTTAACAGTGAAGTGGATAGCGCGGCGTCTGAAGTCGGTTCCATCCTTTCCACCGAAGGTGTCCGTCAAGGCGGTGGATGCGGTGAGGTGTGGTGTGAAAGACTACTTGTACTTGTTGTTGCTGCTTCTGCTGCTGCTACTACGCCGGTAGGCGCGTAAGTGCGTGTGCACGACGAAGCGCGCGCCTACCCGCGCTCAATTGCAATTGAATTCGCGGGGGTGCTCGTGCGCGCGTCTCGCAAGTACACTGGTTCATGGGCGGCCAGGCCGTCACCTCCAGCTCTGGAAACAGCCTCTGAGGTAAAAAAACTAGTAAAACAGCCTGACAATACATTCGTAACATTGGACAGCGGTTTTGGGACCGCACAAACCAGAAAGGCTGACCGGTGTCCACATTAATGTAGCATATCTTGCTATTCTCTAACTTTCTGAAATCTAGAAAAAGCTCTCTCCCCATTTCCCCTTACTGCAATAAGCCACGCAAAACAGAATCGGAGCTAATTCAAGCACATTTGAGATGGACAAGCGGTTGAACGGAAGTAACCGACTCCTACTGGCATTGGGTTTCAAACGTGGTTAACTTCTCATTCCTAGGACAAAGAATAATTTAAAGAAATTTCCGTAGAGGAAAGGACACTTTTGTGGAGTCTATACTTCAATATCTGATGGCAAGGATCTTTTTGGATTCCAAAACATTTGCGAAGTAGGTTTAACATTGTTCCTGCTAGAGTCGATCATTCTAATGATTTTCTGCTCTTAACTTAGAGGAAACATAAATTCCTAAATTACAGCCAATTTATAACAGTACTCTGCTTTAAATGACTGATCTGTTCAAAAAAATAGGATTTGATGCATGCACAATATGCACTAATAAAAAGACGTCACGTATGTGTGACGTCGAAATGTACAAGATAACTTTAGTATATTGAGGTATCTAGGGCCAGCAAAGAGGTCTTGACTGCCTTTTACAAAAAGTCTTGTCAATATAGATGATAAACTGCTTAAAATTTAAAGCGTTTTTTATACCAGCTGTTTTAAAATTTTGACCACTCATTTAATTGAAGCATAAAATTCTTGAACTCCACCGGGTGCTTTGAGGAAGTCAACCTTACAGGCACCTGATGGTAGACATTCGAAGTTAACAAAGGCGTGAAAAGACCTTAAACTTTTGTTGCAATACTTTAAACGCTGCTGTACTTTCGATAAAACTACGTAGATAGTTTGAACTACTGCGATACACTGTTAAACTTAAATGCTCTTCCAATAATTGAGTGACGACTTTTGCATTATGGGTAACTTTGCTTCGTGGCTAAAAGTTCTGCCCTACTTGAGTGCCACCGCGTAATCAACGAAAAATCCATGAAAGATAACATACTCACTTGAGGTCATTATGATTGGCAGTAGTCAAGGTCAACTATCTATTAATTTATTAAAAAATGGTGTGAATAATGCCAGCAAATGCATTCACGAGTGAAAAAAAGCGAATCGGCAGCGGCAGCGGTGGCGGTAGCGGCGGTTAGTGCCTTCGGTATTCGTGGATAGGCAGAGCATGCGTGAATTTCGCTCACCCGGAAGGCCACCAATAGGCGGGACTTGCGAAGGTGCCCGTCAGCTCTGATTGGCTGGCGGTGGCAGGGAGTACCACGGGATTGGCACTAACCACAATTTTGACTGGTTTTGCCAAAATGTTGTGGACCTTGTTAAAATAGACAATTTTAAGGTTCTAAGATAGCGTAAATTCATAAAACCTTTGGGGAAAAACAAATTTTTGCGGTGGTTCGATTACAAGTGGTGCGGCGCTACCAATTCCATGGGACCATTAAAATCCGACTAGAAAACAAACCTGCAATTTTAAAAAATTATTTCCAAAATTTACCCTCAATTTTTTCAAATAAGAGTCTTTTAGCTCTAACAAGTTGTTTGTAAAGACAGTATCAGTGCTTCCCACCACTGTGACTGGCTTCAACTCTTCAGTTCCGTCTCTGTTCATGCCTCAAACTTCCATTTGTTAGTCGCATTTCTTCTAGTCAAACTCAAAATATCTTCATTGATGTATTAGGCTGCCCGATTAGTTGAAATTTCTATTTCAAAATGGTGAGCATCCAAACCTGTCTGTCGTTGCAATGATTACCGTAGGTAGAAGAGTCCTCTGTGAAACTGATTCATGAAACGCAGTGGCATGGGTTGTAAAAAGAGTGTTAGACTAATGCTTGTACTCCTTCCGTTTTTTAACTCAGCCTCATAATCGTCATCTCCACATTTTGATTCGAGATGTTAGAGTGTGCAAAAATTTTCCCACCCTAATCTTGATGGTTAGGCGAAGACAAAGGTGCTTGTACCGTAGTGCCATTCATGGTAAATGACGTGCCACCTGCAACATCAATGTGCTGAGCTCGTTCCAAGTCCTGATCACTGCATGGGGCTAACAAAAGGGAAGTAAGAAAGTATTTGGAGCGTCCTTTCACATGGACTTTTTCAGTTTTGACTTTGAGCCATGTGGCTGTGCGAGTTAAAGTGGACGGATTGGAGGTTGATGTCGGTATCACTCCTTCCATACCAAGCGACTCAGTAAGACTCCTCATTTTAAATCTAGCCTTCGAACGATCTGCAGAAAGGAAGCCTTTGTTAGTAAAGAAGTGGACCAAGAGCCGCTGTTAGAACTATTCTTAGCGAATTCAAAATGACTGCTAGATTGCCCAGTCCAAGAGTGATAGATTAGAAGTATGTAGGGAATTTGCAAGAGTTGAATAATAGAACAGCAAAACAAGCCTATGGAAAACAGTACACACACACACACACACACACACAGAGAGAGACAGACAGAAACTCTGCAATTTATATGGCTGACCCGGTCGGCACTTTCCGCCGCGCCTCTTCGTGACTGTACGTGAGCGCGGGCGGTGACAGCGCTCATCAGAACACCTCCTCCTATTTTTTATACCTTATTTTAAGCGTACGTGATAAGTGATATCACATTTTTTACACAGCTAGTCACAACTCTTGAAAAAGAAAACAGGTTGTAGACAGCTGTCACTACATCTTGTGTGGTTGGTTCATGTTATTAAGCCTGCTTTAGTATTCATACAGGTTGAAGTGATTTACCAAGGGATGCATTGATAAGAAATTGATGAATGGATGGACGAAGAAACGAATGAATTAAAAAGTGGGTAGATGGACAAGGAATAGATGGATGGATGCGGGGGTGGATCAAGAGACCAAGTGAGGAATGAGTGGTCTTAGTAGAAGCAACAAAGCATCCGAGTCTCCCCTACATACCAATGCATAGACCGCAAATGATGCCACTTACTTCCTTCCTTTTTGGGGCACTCCTTAAGGACGCATTGTGGAAATTTAATTGTTTTATAACTGATTTGGAAAGAATGAAAGCGAACATATTACTGGTTATAGCTAAATCGACTGCTACTACTCTGACCAGGATTATATTAGTTTTTTCACACGAGTGGTGGACTACAAGCCACACAAGCGAGCCTGGGGTCTTCACATTAAATGACACGACTCAAAGGTGTCTTACAAGACTTTCCCTCGAGGAAAAGCCAAGGCGGCTAGGACTGGTAAATCAGTCCGTAGAAAGCCTTACTTCTGTGCGACGGCGCAACATAAGGCCTTATAACTCATGCAGCTGTGAACTTAGCCCCGAGACAAATCACAATTTAGTTGGGCTAAAATAGAAACCGTTTCATCGTCACCCTTTCATCCTCTTTTCCTAGAGACATTAAACAACCCCCTATTAAAATACAAAGCGTCTAAGATGATGGGGACACAATTTTCATAAGCCGGCCTGAGTTATTCGTCTAGTGGAAATCAGTTGCTTGCCTTGAATTGTCCGAGGGAAAAAGATGAATTGGATTTTGTGGAATAAAATGAATTTGGGAGGTGATTATTTTAACTATGCCCAAACCGATCTCTTTGGAGCAGAATATGAACTGGGTAATCAGACATTTAAGGTGGTGGAGAAAAAACCGCATAACTGACCCGTAAAAATCAAAGTTTTCTTTAAAATCTTGGCATGACTTTCAAATAGTCAGCATGAGCTATCTGTTCATACTTAAAAGCTTAAATAAGTAGGTAATTTTGTCTGTCTACTTCGTGTACGTAGGGAGAGGAAAGATAGAAAAAAAACAACTTTTTTGTAAATCTCTCCCTATTCAGGTAGCATTGCACTCATGACCAGTTTTTGCACATTTCTACTCAGACATTCTAGTGGCAGAGGTGACTTCCATCCCCTAATTGCCGCACATCATCTCGCACATTTGTTGATACATAACTGAAGGTGATTTGATGCAACTATCAAATTTAGTGACCTCAGTACATTTGTGAATAGAGTGAGAAGACGATTTGGCAACAATTAGCTTGATTAATCACTAAACCGTCTATGAGATTATGCTTGGCCAAAAATGTTTGGTCTTAAAACCAATAAGCCACAACCGCAAATTAACCAGGGGATTGCACACATTTGAATGGGTCAAACACCAAGTTAGGTCAAAAAGAGCAATTTAGGAAGTAATTTTCCAAAAATTTTTACCTCTGTACTGGATAGGTCAAGTTATTCATTTCCAAAGTGGACAGAATCGATTCTGCGCTACTCATACAAAATGGAAATAAACGAAGAATACCGAACTGCGAACAGCTTATGGAGACAAGGGCAAAACAGGCGAATACCAAATGACTTTCTAGCACAAGCTTGAAGTTTCAAAAATACAAGCGACAATTGGAGCATTGACATAATAAAATGTACCAAATACAAGTGCTAACATCTGTAACAAGGTGCTTCACTTTCAACCTGTTTGAATTGTTAGCTTGGCTGAAACATTAGTGCGTAATTAGCACGTCAGCATATTTGGAGATTTACTTTGGATTTTATGCCTCTTTCCATTTTAATTTGTTTAATCAATAGAGTGTTAAAAGCACCTAGTACAATTGGAGTTAATGGTTCAAAAAATGTATGATTTTCTCGTTATAGGTCGGCAAAGCTCAAATCTAACGAGTATTATATACGCGTTTCCATGCTTTAAGATCGTCGAATATTTGCTATGCGTTACCGGCGGTCAATTTGAGTGCTGAAGAGATAGCTTACGGATGTGTCTGTGTGTTAACGTTAGTCTCAGTATGCTGACTCAGTCTAGTGAAGGAGTTCGGCTGTTTACGTTCTCCGGATTCGTACGTTCCTCGTCATTACTCATTTCACTATCATTAAGAGATAGCAGTTTATATTGATATGTGGTCGCTATTTATTGAATTGCTGACATATTGCCACGTACCTACGAGCTTTTCACGATAAACTCTTTTAATTTTAGTTTCGTTTCCTTCGGTCTGTTTTTTCTCTGCGGTATTTGGTGCGGTATCTCCCCATCTCTGCTCCTGCAACACGGCTACCCCTACCTGCCGGAAGACTTGAAAGCAACGCTCAACTATATGCTGCTCAGAATGAGTCGGGATCCGAGGTAATAATCCTGTGCTAACATTTTACAACCTGTCTGTAAAAATAAGCATATACTAGTTAGTCGCCTACTATTCCGAGCAAATCGGAACTTTTATACCTCTATAGGCACCCAACAAAGTTTAAGAGGCAAAAACTACCTATTGGTTCTGAGAACGCCTTTTATTACATACGCGTACTGTATCGAAGCCTAGTTGATGCTTCGGAAGCGTCGCCCCAGCTAGATTTGTTGGCAATGCTGAGCCATAGTAGGACATCCTGTTTCGCCTTTTTATTTATACTGTCGTGGTACTCAGCGTGGGCTACCTTTTTGAATTTGTGAATGCTCGCGAATGATTGTGACCCCCGCTCTTTCGGAGAGATTTATCCTTAGAACGATTTCTTCAACAAGTTGTGTGTTGATATGGCGTCCGAGGTTAGCCATGTGCTCTATGGATCCAGAACAGTGTTTACAGAAATGACTAATATGTTATAGACCTTGGAACAGCTCAGCGGGAATCACAATTGGCAGACGCAGGGCAATCCTTGAAACGTTGACTATCCAAGTAGCATGTTGCGTTTAAAACCATCTGCGGAAATGGGTATTTACGGGTTCGGGATTTGGCCACTCGCTGCTAAAAATACATAGTACATCACTACATAGCTTTCCATGCAAGCACATAGTGCTGTTTTTCTTCCCTCACGATATACGCGTCAGTCATTGCCAACGACGGTAAAACAGGCACTCGTCCTGCACCATCATGAGTAGGTTTACATCAGCAGCGTGTTTTCTTAAATTCATGGTGTTAGAAGCTCCATAATGAACTAAGCGGGCCCCGAAGCAGGCATGGATGCTTTTATCAAACACTACCATCCAGTATAGATGCAGAAAAATGTTGCATAATAATTCGATTTATTAGTCTGAAACATTTATTGTGACAAACGTCTTGATTCCAATTGTCGGTTTTTTCAAAGGTGGAGGAATCCGCCTCGGACCTCGATCTCACCCGCTCCAAGTCAAACGCGGGTCCCCAAACCGTCGCCGTCCGTTACGTTGGTGACTTGGCCCCACGAACTGCTTACAAGTATAAAGCAGCGCCTCGTCTTCCCACCATCTTCGCCTTCGACGCAGATCGTGGAGTGTTTGAAAAATATCGATTGGATGTGACAACACGAGCTGGGGTGTCTTTCTTTGCAAGTTTAGGGGTGGGAAACAGACGGCACCGAGAAGCCTTTGCGCGCTGTGATGCCTGGCTTACCAAGTCAGCGCCATTTTACGGTCACCCACCTGACAGTCAACCGGCTTCTGTGGCCGAAGAGTTCGAAATCCAGTCATTAACGTCCTCAATGGTGGTAGCGGATGATTCAGTCTCACAGGCGCCTGCTAAAAAAGCTGCCGGAGTGGAAGCTGTGGATGGTGAGATGTCATTTTTTGTCTGTTTAGTCGTATATCATTTGAATTGGCTGTGTTTTGATCGCTGCCCTTTGTTTTCCTGCTCTAGCCATCTTAGCAACAATAATGAGATGCAGTAAAACAGGAACGGTGTTACGAGTTCTCATGCTTTCATAGCTTAATCTCGTGGATATCGGTATCATCGATCATTAGATCCTCTGTTTGCCAAGATGCATAGGGAGAAGGAACATTTTGGAGCAATTGTGGATCTTGAGAACTTTCAAATGTCATCTTTAACATTTTCATCCTGGAACTGTCCTATTTGCTTAAGTTTATCATCAGTTCATTGTTGAATAAGTTCACTGGGGATCGTCTCATATCTGCGGGTTTCTGAACTGTCCGTTTCAGCAGTGTTCGGATGCATTAAATCAGGGTTGATGATACTGACTTTGCTACTATGGTGACTTAATGATTAGTACTTTTGCCGATTCATAGTTTTATTTATCTACTGAAGTGCATCGAAGAAGAAGACCCACGTGGGCGCTGGAGGATGTACTTCAAAGGCGATCTGTAAATAGCCATTTCCCAGTACTCGTTACGATCTTACACCAATTATTTTTACCTGTCCACAACGTGAAGATGATACCAGTTCATTATACCCCGTTTATTAGGGATTATTTTGACAGCGAAAATGATAATTTCCTGTGTAAACGGTTGTTTTGTCCAAAATACAGCCAGCTCACTCCAGCGCAGGGTCTTTTTTGGCCAAGGCAGTGTTTTATTATTTACTATAATTTTAAAGCCTTCCCAGTAAGACATCTACCTTCATGTTGTAATCACAGTACGGAGAATGTGACATAGAAGAAAGCATTCGCCAATGTTTATCACTGACATTTCTTCCTCCGACATGCAGTTCAGACAGACGCGGATAGGATTGCCAACTTGGAGATTGAATTGGCCCAACTTCGAGCTCAGCTGGCTCAACTGGTATTCCAGCAAGAACGCGATCGCATGGGTTTTCCCGCTACTAAAACTGTTGGTGTAGAGACGGCAGCACCGGCAAAGGAGTCTTATCGCGCGATCGGCATCAATGCCACCGCTACCTCGCCCCCCACTGCCGTAGACGAGGGGTTCAGTGACTTGGAGATGATGGAAACTGCGTCCTCGGGGATTATTGTGCCAACATCACAACCAATGCATCCAGAGTCTGTTCCTCCACCTCCTCCGCCACCGCCACCGCCACCGCCACCGCCTCCACCGCCACCACCACCACCACCACCGCCGCCTATCTTCGATTGGCGCAGTAAACTGCTTGAAAGGAAGGTACTTTTGGAGAATAGAATTTGTGAAGCATTGGTCAGGGGTTAGGATAGTGAGCACTGGATGAAGCATTTTGCATGTGCTTGTCTTTTCTCCCAGGGTCTTAACCCGTCAAAACTGCCAGAACCGACAGCTAGAGGTGATATGTCGCAAGTTCTAAAGGAACTTACTTCCAGTCCAATCAAACTCCGCCCCGTGCGCCGTTCCGCTGATGGGACTCCTATCCGAGAACGGAATATTGATCCCAGGCAAGAAGAATGCGCTTTTTTGTTCATTCCGAATACGCATTTTTCCTAGCTTCGGGTCTACCGACTGACTTGAGAGGTTTGGGTAGCTATCAATTTAAGTGATGCGTACATGAACTCCATACTACCATCATTCTACTGCATTTCGCTAGTGTAGAACCCTTACAGTTTCAATTTGTCACTGACAGGCTTCTAGAATTACACTACAATGCTGATTCATCTTCTGTAAATCGTCTGTACTCGTACTCTGGAGCAGTTTTTTTTGCTTTTTCCCCATTAGATTGTCTATTTAAATTTTTTGTCCATTTGCAATTATTAAACGAACTGTCAAGCGTTGACGTGTGGGATGAACTGCCTCATCGTACATACTCTCAAACTGGAGGGGGCAGAAGTTCACCACAACTCGTCAAGAGGCTGTCACAGCAAGATTGTGCAACTCGGACATCATTGGCCGAATGCTACTTATATGCATTGAGTAGTGACAACCTTACCAAAGTAACATTTCCCACCAGTAAATAACTCTGAATTTGTGATTCCTTCAGCAAAAGAATGCTTTCCTCTTACCTCTCAACTAGTTGCGATGGGTATTTTAGTCAAACCTGTGACGAATGGCCTCCCCATGGCAGTGTTCGATTCAGTATGGCCAGTGGGAGGCCCAACTTTTGGTAAAAGCAAGAAGGAGTGACAACTGGTAATATGTGGTCTGAATGAACTGCCTAGTTGCATATTCCTTTAGAGTGTGGTTAAACCAGGCAAATTCTGTCGCACCAAGTCACCCTCTCGGTAATGTTTGAATCTCCGCGGTGGTTAAATCTTTGAAAGTCTTCAGAGTTTGTCCAGTCAAATACTCAGTCAAAGCGAGTGTCATTTCCAGTGCCTTGTATTTATTTTTGCGCTTTGGTAATTTTTTGAGGCGGCTGAGTTTCATCGCTTGGTTGCTGCGGATGTTCCTTTTTTCATTTGACATTGTAGTAACTTCTATGTTTGTTTTCGCTGAATTTTTAACAAGCCATCTCAGCGTAATTCAACAACTTAATGCTGTCACTGGGTATTCAAACTCAAGAATGTCAGATCTCGTTCACGGAATGCTTCATTTGGATGAAGCCTAAATGAATCATTTCCCGCAACTTTTTTTTTCTGCCGATACCCGTGAGAATGGAAGGAGACCAACAAATAGCTTTGTCTGAGCATGTTATCTTACTACCTCCGTCCAACCTGTTTTTCTGACAGTATAAGCCAACAAGACTTGTCTTCAAGCGTTCTGCTATGTGCTGCAGGTTGCCAGTCGAAAGTGTGTGTGAATGGGCCTGAATGCTGGAACTCAATTCCTTCCCAGTCAGCGTGTTTGCTACCGACAATAGAGGGGATGAAGTTCTACCCTACAGCACCATTAAACAATTCCTTGTTGTCAGTGGGTATTCAAGCTTAGGAATGTCACACCGCGTTCATGGAATGTCTTATTTAAATGCAGTTTGAATGAGTCAGTTCACAAGCGCTGTGTAAACATATCCATAGAAGAGACACCATTTTGAGCCTGGGAGGGTAGAAGCACGAACAAACTTGGGAAGGCGAAGGAACTGACCGTGCCTTATTGCTGTTTGGTGAAATGTCGTACACCTTCGCTTGTTGGCTATTTCCTCCGTTTTTAACACGTTACAGCCCAGCTAGTAGGCATTGCTCACCACCTTGTCAATTTCCATTCTTTTCACTATCTAACTATCGAGTCAACCTGTTTGTTGGCGTCGAAGTTAGGGTACCACTTACAAGTACGTATTAGAGCGTCGTATGATAAGGTACGCCTTTTGAAACACAGTTTTGAAAATGAATTTTGCGTAAAAGTCTTTTAATTGCTTACTACTTTTTACAGTCGAATGGATCCCACCGAGCTGATCGCGCGCGCACTGAAGGCAAAGTTTGCCAACATGCGCCGCGAGTTGGACAGCCCGGACAGTTCGGACAGTCCGGAGAGGCGATCAAGGGGTGATGAAAACGATAGTGATTTCACACCACCTCCGACTCCCGTTTTTCGAGCGCCAATGCTGCGGCGGGTTTGTGACCGAAGAGCAGAGGATGTTCCACGGCCCGGATCGAATTCCGGTGCAATTGTTGCCTCTGCACTGGTATGTCCACACCAAAATATCTTGAGTACTGCTCTAATTATTAATGCAATTCTTACAGTTTTAGTCAAGTGCGCGAGTTTCATATAATCTTAGGAAGAATTAACTTTCCAACCCAACGTTTCATCTTAACTTCTCAACTTGTTCTGTCTTTTAATTCCAGCCGTTCGGCCGTCACATGCTACGTCCGGTGAACCGAGACAAATTGCCCATCTCGGTCCTCTCAGATTTCAGCTTAGATACTCCCGGTTCCTCTAAAATCCCCTCCCATTAAGTATTGTAAGTATTAGGGTATTTTTCTATAAGATAGCGTTATATCCTACCTCTCATCTTTCTTTCATCAGTACGATTTCCGAGGGAACCTAAAACTGGGGAGGTGAAATCGGACTTGGGATGACTTAAATTTGGCCTCCAAGTGGGACATTAATTGCAGGTACCTGGTGGGGAAATCGTCCACTTTAAATCTGGCGGACGGATGAAAACGCAGGATCGATAGACCTTGAGCTTGAAAATCAATCTCGAGTGCTATTCCTACGAGTAAACTCGGAATCATCATAGGCTGCCTCATGTTGGCGGAGCACCATTGCGATTGTCGTTTGTATTGAGTTTCTTCACATTAGTTCCTCTGATTTCTCGATTACCATGACCTTGCCAGGCGAATGCGTCGGCATCCGTGCGAATGCCATGGTTAGGTTTCTCCAGCGACATCAAATAAACGGGGCATGGTTAGCGCTACTCATATTACTTTAGTAGCAAGGCAAAAAGCCCTGGCACTATCAACAGTTGACAGAGGGAAAAAAGTACTCTCGGCAGGGAAGAAAGAAGGGTAATCTGGGCTGGAACTAGATAGATTTGGGGGCAATTGCGTGACAAAGCCAATTATGCAGAGGGATAGCAGCAAATGCGGCGCAGGTGATGCCAAGGGAGTCGGAGAACGCAGCGACTGACATACTGTACTCGCGGGTGTTGGCTTTGGTCTACAAAGTAGACAAAAAATTAACAGCAATTAGAATAAAGGCTAAATGGAGAAGCAGGACACCCTCAGCCAGGCAATCGGACTTGAATTCTTGAGAAAGCAAACGATTTCAAATAACTGTTTCTCCGTTATGTTTCGTGGACTGGTAGGTTGCCATTACATTTTTTCGTTCCCACCCGATGCCTCTTGATAGGGACATCTTCAATCAATAAGAGATGATTTATATTGCAGGTAGATGGGTTAATTTCTCAGATTGTAGTGTGAATTGAATTGAATTGAATTGAAGAAGAGGTGGTGGGGGAATAGCATATTTTTTTCTAGCCGGCATTAGCCAATCAGCTTGCGGCCTTGTGCCTTCTCCAATCAGCTACAAGTTCTTGCGTTGATTAACCTTAAATGATGCCAAATTTAACAACCTTTTTGAAGTTGCGGTGATAAAGTAAAGAATTCTGCTTTTCTGCAACCGAGGAAAGTGACCATGGATGTGTAGGTCTCAAACACACCTCTTAAGAAGTGGCACAGGTGCACAGGAGGTACCAAATTCCCTACTGAAAATATCTATCACTTCAACGTCATGATAATACATTCCGGTTGAAGTTTTTTGCCAAATAAATAAAAAATTAGACTTAAATGAGCTGTAGGTGAGTTTGAACGTTTCAGACCAAACTGATAAGCTTGGAACTGCAAAAAAAGGGCAAAAAGAACACCTCCCACTTAGTGGCTTAACGCTACAGGCAAACGCCGCCTGAGTGGGCGTTTCACCACTACGTGTAGAACCGCTTCAGCCCACTCAGACCTTCCAATACAAACGAACTATTTCAGGGCAGCTTGCGCCACTTAGCCACTCGGTGTGAAAAGGTGTCTTGATGCCTAATCAGCGCTAAATTAAGAAACTGCTAGAATAGTTGATGCGTTGGTGTAAGCTGCGCTGATGCCTAACTTTTCATCTGAGAATACTCACCTTGCCACCACTTTCCCAAACTTTGGAAAGTACTTTTCGTGCGTACTAAAGAACCACTTTTTGTAGACATAACAATTGACGCCGTGCTCCCCTCCAGCCGACACAACAGCCACTCATTTAATAAACGAGTTCTCAAGACCAACCGACCTTGGATAATCCATTCTTCTCGAAAAAATCTCAGATTGCATTTGGAATGAAAGCTTTAAATTCACAACGTGACGCTCCTCTTCTCTTGAAAGTCATCGTATCTGTTGAGTGGATTTGGATGGTACTGTGCGGTTCGAGCGCTCTTTGAAGAGCTAATGAACTATTGATGTGAATACCGTAAACAAAACTCCACCACGATTCCAGGACGTGAAGACTAGAAAAATATCTGTCACTCCGCCAGCTTACGGATCGGAGTTCAATCCTTCCGTTTTCTGAAAGAAAAAGGACTGATAGAATAGCGCCATAGTAGCTGTGACTTCAGCCGAATTTCCGATTAAGGGTAACCGGGAGACAAAGACACCACTTCGGACGACTCTAATTGCCGCTGAGTATAAGAATGAGTAAACGGGTGTTAGGCCGTGTGCGCTGACTAACTGCCGGGAACACGGGGTGCTTCCATGCTCGCCCACTTGGAGTCTCTTCGTAGGCCTTGGTGGTGGGATGAGGGCTAACTAACTCGTTTAAAGTCAATCTTTGCATAATAGTGGTCAAAAGAGGAAAACAAACGATAGTGTGAGTTTTGAGACTTTCTCAAGTGGTTGAGAGCTAGCTGCAAAGCAGGGGCTTTTCATAAAATCAAGTCGCAATCGTATTTTGGGTCTCGAACATCACTAGCATCGCTTGCGTCAAGTCAAGTTAGATAAACTTTCTCGATTCTCACCTCGGGAGGAGGTTTTAAAGTCGAAAACATCTAATCCCACATCGAACGACGAGTACTCCAATGTGAAGGCGCCCCTTGTGACCTTTAGTCGTTTCAGAGATTTGTCCAATTCATTTTCTTCATGCACTTACATCCCTTCTTCCCTCCTCTTCAATCCTTAACTTTGTCCAGTATTTCGTCTGTGCATTTCTGACCTTCACTCTTCGTTTGAGAACTGTTGCATGTTAAAACCTGCGGGCTAGCAGTAATTTAACTTCAAGTCAAGCATTGGGCATGGATTGTGGCCAATTTCTCTCTATGCGTTGCCAAGACTTCAAACCGCCTCACTAATGCTCCAATTTGCTCTTGATCTACTTCGGTTACAGCCGAGACTGCTGTTTTCATTTTCCTACAGCACCTTTGATGTGACATTGACAATGAAAAAAACTGTGTTGCTGGAAGCAACCCCCACAGCACAAACAGGTGATTCTAGAATGAATGGGATCGCCACTGAATTCCTACAAAAGGGCTAATCGGGCGGCCTTAGGGGATAGGACCCCAGCTGAAGGGCAGCTGCAGTTGGATGGAGGCGACGAATGCATCTACCCCAAACTGAGCATAAAAATACGCGAATCTTAGGGAATTGTAAGGGGGCAGGGTCATGCGAAAATCGAAACCAGGTTTAGCTCATTCAAAGGGGTCACAACAAAGCAGTGAAGCATGTCCCAAATCGAAAGTCTTACGAATATCCAGTAGCTACTATTTCTCCCTAACGAGTGGGGAGAGGGAGGGAGCTCACGGTTTAAGCATTACAGCGCTAACATTAGCATTCAGACACAGAAGCTGATTCGCAAAAGCTCAATGCAACAGCATTCTGTCACATGCCGACTGCTGTGAGCGTAGGGTGTGTGTGTGTGTTTGCGGGTGTGACAGAGCCATCACCAATCACTAAACGTCACTTTTATAGACACCATACACCTTTGTCACTAAGCCAAAGCGTTTGCAATTCTACTCTTCGCGTTAAAACAGCTCAATTTGTACTACTGACGAGTGCAACGATGTGGGAGGATCTAGAATGCGAATCAGACGTACCGTCTTGAGAACGCGATCAAAGGTGTTGACATAGGCGAGACCTCCGAGGCTACCCTCAAAGAAGATGACTCCACAGAAGGCTCCAATGTTGTTTGTGAAGGGCGAGATAGTTTGTACAAGGAAAAGGATGAACATGAGGCCCTAAAGGGGGCAAAAAAAGAAGCCACATCATTACTTCACAGACCCTTCATGCGATTGAATGAAAAGTCGCCTGATTAAAGAAGTTTCACATGTCATTCCTGCAGTAAGGAATTCGTTTAAGTGCCGACACACACGCCAAGTGATGGTTTACCTGCAGTACGGCAATAGCCCAGATCTCTTTAACGCGACAGAGTTTCAGGGAAGAACGCGAGACGAACACACCACACTGATAAACGACCTGAAACCTAAAAATTTAAAAACAAAATTAAAGGAAAATTTGATCACTATTCTTGAGCATAATTGTGATGCCAAAAACAATAAATGGCTTCGCCTGGGCATATGATGCCACCACCTCCACCCAATCTGTTTTGTTGGTAGTCCTAGCCAACAGGACTTGTCTTCCAGGGGCAAAAAATGAGGCCACGAAGCCCTCATGCATTTTCTATCAAAAGACGAAACAGCATTTTTGCCATGCATTGGGTACTGCCGGGGAAGAGTGGGTGTAGGCGTGCGTGTGAATGTCTTCGTGGGTGTTTTTTTTGCCAGAAATGGAGGAGATGAAGTCATACCCTACTGCGTTGTCGTCCAGGGGTAGAGTTGCATTGGTTTACGAATGAAGAGCACTCGGTGCGTTCAACCAACCACTACTAGCGTAATTGGAAGGAATGATCCGCCTATACTCTGAGTTATGACAACCCTAAGTTCTCTTAAATCTGTGCCAGATTGATGCCGGAGGAGGCGATGCAACAGGATTTTCTTGTTATCAAAGGGCAATTTTAAGGAGAGACTAGAAATAACGAAGAACAAAGTCCCAACTCACCACCTGTACTGTTGAGAATGGCTCAAGCCTAGTCCAACGAAGTAGATCAATTCATACTAGAATGCAGAAAAAGCGTTTTATTTAAACGAATGGACAGCGCCAAGCATACATACTCCCAGGTGCATCGCTGCACAGTCTACAAGCCAGAGGCATAAAGAACTATACGGTTTTGGGCACTGTGAACGTTTCCATCTTGACCACTCCTGAGGCATAGAAGGGACAGGAGGGTTGCGAGACCAACAGTACAAGTGGCATGAAGAGATCGCCTTTCCTGATGAGAAGTGTCTTTGCTGTTGGAACTAAATGTTCTTTAAGAGGAAGATTATCCTACCAGATATCGCCAGACGAGCCACTAACTAACCCACTTCCTTTCCCACACCTGAAGGAACACACTGCTTGAGCCCTCTGTGTGTGCATCTGTGTAAAACGTGCAGAAAACGGAGTTGTTTTCTTTGTCGAAGTACAAACAACGACGATTGAAACCAGTGTCCTCGATACAAGTCCATGAACAAGAAAAAAACATTTTGGGGGGTAGTTAAGACTAACAAATTAAGAAGGAGAAAGCCCCTTCCTCAGAAGACAACGCACAACGACGAACACAGCAAAGAACAAAACTTTCTACCCCACAATCCCGTGATTCTTGTTGCCCAGAAGATTATTACAGCCTTTTCTTGACAGTAACATTGAGCAGTTGATAAATGAACACGAGAAAGTAGCAAAGGCGGCGAAGGCTAAACCCTTGCTTCCGAATGGCCAGTTCACTGCCAACAGAAGCAGTGAAGAATGAGCTTTTTTGCAAGTCCACGTACTACCTCACTGTAGTTGGAGTAGAAAGTCTTGATATAGTAGTGGGAAAGCAAACGTAGGATCCCAACTCCACCTTCATAGTTGATTTAAGCCGACCTAACTACGCATGGAATGGATGGTACAGGAGAGCAATCATAGATAAATAGTGAAGATTACAATTATTATTTGCCATTAGACCTCTTTAGTCATTTGCGGCTCCGCTTCAACAGTGATGGTCCTTCAATCATACCTTTACCTACTCAGCCCTTCTGTACATTGGTAGCAAACAATTCTGCCAATGCTGTTATGGCCTTAGGGAAGACAAAAAGAGCACTATGACTTTTTTAGGAGTTAAAACAACTAAATTAATAGGAAATTAGAACAGATACTACGCTAGTGTAAACCTAATTGGGAAAAACTTGTCCGAAGGTACATCGGGCTCATTGGGAAGGTAAACTTATCGGATTTAAAGCTCACCAGGCTTTGGTTGATGAGGTATTCAAAGAAGTAGACCACCGCGAGAGGAAAGATAAAAGGAAAGATAGCCTGTAATAAGATGAAAGAGATTTTAGCATTTTCATCAACAGCAACGTCTATAATGCCGCGGTCTCCTTATTCAAGCATAACGTCACACATGTGTGACGTGCATCCCTCATCTGTTTGTGGTGAGTTTTGTGCTAAATCATGCATTGCAAGCAGATAGAGGAAAGCAAAAACAACGATATAGATGTTGAATGCTCTTGGCTTGCAGGATTTGCAATGACTCTATGTTGGACACGGCTTTTGGTGCCTGTGGTCGTCGACATGCCGCTAGGATCATAGCAGCCAAAGTGTTAGGTTTTAAAAGATTTGCACTTAGCGAAGCCTATTACTAACTAAAAAAAGACAAAATGCGACAAGTGATTTAAAAAATTTTGCGAATAAGGGAAACAAAGACGTCGTGGTCACCCCACCGAAGGCATAAAACTCGGACCGGAGAACGTCGAGTCATTTGATAAAAAAAAAAACACTTGAGCGCATTGCAGTATGGAGATGAAAGCTTAGCAGTCGGATATTTGGGCGAAGTAAATAATCAAGGGGACATGTGTAGGCTTGCTGAACTTATTAGAAAGCCATTAATATAAACAAGCAATCAGAGCTCAAGGAGCCTAATCAAAGCCTAAGTGGCGTATCCTGGCGTCACAAGAGACCAATCACCCTTTATTAATGGTAAATATAATCATTCACAATTGAATCAGGCTACTCAAAGATGATTCAGCCCTACTGGCGATTCTTCCCAGGCCACAGTTAAGCGCTCGAGTGGTTGCATGGGAATGGCGGATGATCAATTAAAAAAATAATTACAACTCCTGCCTCTTAAAAGTTGTTATTCTTCGCGACAAATCCAGAGGCTCTTACAAATAGAGGTAGAAAGAACCAAACTCGATTGACTAGGCATTAAAGGCATGCATTAATTTTGAAAAGATTTTATCTGACCAATCAGAAATGTGCACCAGATGAAAGCTTCAAATTGATTGGTCAGTCGATTTGGAGAACGATCCAAATTACTTGAAGATCGACGCTACACTTTTTTTTCAAAGAATTCTTAAGGACAAGTTGTTTAACACTATACAAAATGAACAAAAATTTAATTATTTGTTATGTTCAATAGCGGTAAACGCACCCGAATTACTTGTTTCTTCGTCTTCCAATCGGGCAAAACCTGAGCAACACCACTTGACTGTCCAATCAGATGCGTTTCATCACCTTGGACATCTTCATCTAGGATGCAAAAAAAATGAGAAAATGCGACTGACCTTGAGGTGATCTCCACCAAGGAGGGTTACTTACTAGTAGGGTTAAAGGCATCGCCGCCTACTTCGTGAAGTGTGGTGGAGGAACGGGTGGGTGGACTAGCAAGAAGCCACCAGAACGCATTTGAGCGAGAGACTCGGAAGGCTGAATTAGATGGTTTATCCAAGACTACAAAGTAGCTGAAACAGAATGTTAGGAAGTTGATACCCCATTTTCTTGGTGCACCGAGGATAACCCTCGAGTGGTCGGAATTTTGCCCCTCGTTTTCCAATACCTACAACCTTCTTCTGGAGCTAACACAAGCGCTGGGCCGAGTTGAAAACATTACTTGTGGCCATAATAATGAATGCGGGTGACAAATACGTCCTTCCAAGATCACTGGTTCTCAGCGTATATGCTGTACTCGTAAAGCCAACACGATCGCATACGAATTCTTCGCTTCATCTCCTTCAGAAGGCGAAAGTCTGATTCCCAAGTGACACACAGTTAGTCCTATTGTAGGCAGGAGTGTGCAAGAATCGCCCTGACGAAAGTAATTTTCAAAACCATGTCTATCAGTTGGTGACAACCATGCCCCATGAAACGTCTCATCCATTCTGCAATTACTTGTTTGGTCTACCTTCTGGACTGCATTGTGATGATCATTTCTACTAAAAGTTGTAATCATTGCCATTGCCACATCAAGGGTGCTACAAGACTTTGCTTCTGTTGAAATCCTTGAAGTTGCTTCACGACGCCAAAGCCGCAAACCGCGTATGCCTGCGAATAGTTGAGGAATCAGTGAACTTGGCAACAATTGCAGTAGCTTGGTAGCTATCAAGCAAGGGAATTTGGGAACGCATGCCTAAGAGATGACCTGGAATGAAATTACTGCTGGCCTGAATGAGTTCACATTCAACAGTCTCCAAACAAAGAGTAAAGACCAGGAATGCACAGACGGGTTTCCGGACAACGCTGGTCAATTACTAGCGCAAAAAATCCACGGGTTTGAGTAATGCAGTGGTAATATAACGAGTGGGCAGTGGCTAGCGGACGAGTAAAGTGAATTGGAGTAGGGTAAAGTGAAGACTAGAGGGGAATGAATCGAAGTGTATGAAGAAATTTAATCAGAATGGACCACCTAGAGTTGGGTGGATTCATGAAACCCGCGCATTCACTGATTGGTCGTTCAAGCGAGCAAAGAGGTTTTTCTCCCCAGAATAAGGGGGAACACAGAACCAGCTGCCATACTTGCAAAAGGAAATTTAAAAACTCACATGAAAAGCATAGACAAGGGTATAAATGTGATGGCAAGGAGGGTAGCCTCTGGGGAAAGAACAGACGTCAGCGCGGCGTACGCCAAGGCTCCAACGATACCCGCGGCTCCCGTCCCTGACGACCACGAGGCAAGGACACCACTTTAAGGAAAAAAGTAGGGAAATTAGTGCCAATTTTAGCGGTTATAAAAAGACAATATGCTAAAGCGACACATGGTCCCAACCACGACCTATTTGGCCCCGATCGTGTCTTTATACTCCTTTCTTACGAAATGTGATGCTCAGTTGTTAAGTGACCAACCATAAAAGCACAAGATCGAGGCGGTTGTCAACAGTTACCTGACCACGACAAGCGGTCCCAATATTAACTCAATCAACTTTAAAGTCAGAATTCTATTCATGCGTCTGTGACTGATGCCTTCCACTCCATCCGCGACGCTCGTCCAGCTCTGGTGTCCAACTCATGGAATAGAGACTGTTGTTCAACTAGACTGAGTTCGCTATTCGGTTATACATTGTTAGATGCACACCTGTACATCTGTAGACGGCTTCATCACCAACACACAGAAGGGGCACTGAGGTGTCAGCGGGTGGCAAGATGGAGCGGCGAACAAAAGTCTCGAGTTTGACAGCTGAACGCATCGTAAAATCGATCTCCATTCTGTTGGCAACGATATTTGTCTCACAATAAACTCTTGGCTACCTGATTTCGCCTAGCGAAATTCCAGCAGTGCTCTTTTCGTGCAAAATTTCATCCCTTTCCCATTTACGATAAAGTCATCCTGTTGAATTGACCGATTAGGCGTTGTTTGTCTGTGCACATGTGATGGATGGCATAGAGCATCGCATGCTTGCTTACATGTAGGTTGATGACGAAAGTGCTAGAGCTTTGAAAACATTCAATTCGAAGCAATAAGTATTGGGGAAGGGTAGAGCATCCCAAGTTCAGAAAAGAGAGGACTGCATTGCTAAGATTAAGATAGAGGGGATGTTGAAGCAAAATTGAGAGGATGAGAGCTCGAGATAGGGGATGAAATGCTGCCATGACAATCGGACCCAGCCATTAGTCAGCGGACCTGGTTTGGGTGGATCAGCTCTGCCCAGACCCACACACCGATATTCGGGGGAATAGACCATTAAGGATTCAGGAAAATTTGGCCTATCGAGAAGTTAGCGCATGCTAGACACCGAGATAGCCCTTTGCACCATTAAAAAATTGGCTCTAGGTGAATTAACTATGCTGACAACGTTCGTCGTGCCAAAATTGTCGCACAGCATTAAAATATTGGTAGGATAGATACTGTAGAAATGTAGCGACAAGAAGAGTAACACAGATTGCACTCCTTTAACCGCATTTATTTTGTTGTCTGTAGAACTAACTTTTCCTCCTTTGTCCTCTATTCATTACTGGTTTGGTCAGATTCAGATAACTCGACTCAAATAATCGAAACATCGGTAAAGTTAAAATTTAAAATGCTCTCCACAGTCTCCAAATAGCAATTAGATTCTATTAGACGCATTTTATCATCTACACTATGTAAAAAACAGTTTAGCGCCAAATTTTTCTGCCAATCTAGGGTATTTTTCAAAGCGGATTGAAAGTAAACCTAGAAGCCCTTAAATGGTGGCAAGCTATTGATGCGATTTAGCCTTGGTGCTTCTTTGCCAGGCAAGTAATGCAGTATCGACAGGTCAACTGGGAGTCAAATGCCCCAAATAATCAGAATAGGGATTCAAAAAAGAATTTAAGAACTCTTTATTGCCAAAGGGCAGTCGAATTCACTAGCTTCCTTAAATTGCTTAACCAAGGAATCAATTACAATTAATAAAGCACAGACTACATTGCCCAAATATCGAGGCGAGAACCTGAAGTTGTCAAACAGAGGAGGCTAGCCACATCAAATTCATGAGGGGTAGTCAATTAGCTGAAGAAGTGTTAGTCGACAAATGGGGAGGACAGGGATCCACCAGGAATCCATTTGATACCAAAAAAAAAGTTGTAGAATGAAAACATGAAGAAATACAATGGACTTTTTAGTGATTTTAAAGGAAGCGATAAGAATGTTGCAAAATTGCAAAAATTTTAGACTAGCCATCACATATACCAGTGTGTGTCAACTTTGTCACCATCTTATATACATTCAAGATAACCATGCAGTACAAACAGAAAATCGGTAAAAATACCCTGCAGATTAAATTTTAATATGAAATTACACTAGTTCAAAAGTGATTCAGAAAATTATAAGGTTTGTGACTAGTACGCAATAAGTAGCGAATGGCAATACATGTTTGGTGGGGCAAAAAAGTCCTAAAAAGGCGTGCTTCTTAGTCAGGAGAAGTGGAAGGCCAACTTACGTGTCAAAGAACGCGACCATGGTAAGGAAGGTGACATCACCCAAGCCACAGGACAGACTCGCACAAACGACGCCTGTAGAAAGTTTTGTTAAATACAAGATACTAGAGTTTAAGCTATGTTATATACCCACGTTTCAAACCGAAAAAGAATGTACACACTTTTGGATTTTCTTACCAAAAAGACTAAGTGCAGTGGAGTTGGAAAAAGAGACGATAAGAAACGCAGACAGTGAGAAGAGCACAGAGAGGCAAACCTTAAAACTAAGGTAAAACGAGATCAACTGTTTTATGTTTATTTGATGAACAAACAGGTAAGAAGAAAAAATAAGATACGTACTGAAAGTGCAACCTTTGGATAAAAACAGGAGCTAAAAGTTTGAGCAAGAGACTGGGCCCGATGTCGGCTAAAAGTACAGCCTAAATAAATGAACGTTGAAAGCGCAATAAATAAAACTTACACCGGTTCCAACCACTGTACAGCTTAAGTTACTATTCCAGTCAGCATTGTGACCAGAGTTCTGAAAGGGACAACAAATGTCTATTATAGAAAGCAAGTAACAACACATGTGCAAAGGCACAAAGACGAGCAGGATTAAGGGAGCGAGTAATTAAGTGCAGATGGGTGACTGCATGCTGTGTAATCAGGGAACGGGTAAACACGGCACGACAATTCTATATTTCAGTGGAGAAAATAGGCGCCATTTACCCACTTAAGCAGAAAGAACATAGGTTTTAGCTGCAAGAAGGAATAACCTTGTACTAATTAAAGCACCTAAAGTTGGATAATAGATAAAAAGAAGACCAAGTTGCATTTTGTTACGCACTTTCGCGGAGCCTCTTTCTAGAATATCGACAGCTGAACTCAACATAACAACGTAAACGAAGTTGTTGAATACTCCGAAAAACCAAAACGCAACATAATTGCGCCAGGCCTGATAACAATCCTGGACACGTGTCAGAACCATAGCGAAACCCAAGAATAATCGACCAAAACAGCAATATATCAACTGTTGAACAAGGTCAGTGGAGAGTTAAAACAAAATTTGTACGATTGACTGGTTTGCTTAATTTACACCCTAGTACATTTAGGAAGTGATGTTGTACAAGTGCTATGTCTGAAGAAAATAAGTAATACACTTGCTTGCCTTGGTCTGCAAAAATGCGACAGAATATGCATGGCCAAATGCTGAAAAACAATCCACACCCAATCACATTGGCCACTGTGCTTCTTCAGCCCCTTAAATCATGCTTTTCGAACTCAAACTGCAGACAGAAGCAAGGTTGTTTAGTAGATGAGCATGGCAGAAGCTTATAGGCTATCAAGGCCTAAGAGACACCGGAGCTCTCTTCCTCCCCGGGGATGCAAGCAGACCGATCTGTCTCGTGACTGGCGTAAATTCACTGCACGTCACTTATAATACGTACTCAATAAAGATATGTTTAAAACATGCATTAACCTGAATTATACTAGAGAAGAATATGCATTGCTGAGGCTGAGTAGGGCTAGGTGGCTAATGGCATGGGTTAAAGGCCACGCCGCCTGGGACGAGTAACAAGCCAAATGGTTAGGTAAGCTAGTATAGTAGCTAGTATAACATGGGGTAGATTTCGAGTGGGAGGAATAAATTTGTCGATGCCAAAATTTCTTTGATATTAATTTGGGGTAGCATCCTGTATCGTAGAGAAATTTGCCCTTTCCTCTTCTTTACTCTAACCACCCAGTTAGTTGAAGGCAGAGTGTTAAGAGGCATCTTTATGATAATTAAGTGGAACAAGCGTGGTAGGCGTACATCTAGGGCCAGAGTGTCTCAGATTCCTGAGAGAAGGCAAGTTCCTCCACAACCAGATTGAAGTCGTCCTCCCGCCTCTCACCTAAAAGGCGCGTTAAAACAACAAAAGTATTGCATCTATATCATACATTGCCCTCCAAGTATATGAATTAATTATTACGACCTGACGAGCTGCATTACTCATGGAACTGCAGCAGGGCGAATTATCTCAAAAGATCATATGGTCCTATTGCTGAAATGTTGCTGGTATGACACATAATTTATGCTACAAAATAAAAGTATGCCCGCAAAGAGTCCATGCATGCACAATTCGACACACTGTTAAAAGAATTTCATGTTGATCGAGGTCTACTACTGATTGATGCAATAGTAAGTCGCAGGAAGACAAGGCAGGCCTTTGCTCGGGTTGTTTGGCACGCTAGGTTTAACGCAACGTCTAAGGCTGTTTAGAGAGTTCACTTAATGACTTTAGAATGGTGAGATCTCTTTGTAACTTAGGTAACTGGTTTGTAGGCACTCATATCAATTAGGGCTTTGCACATCTTACTTGCACATATATTACACAGCCAATGATAAAGGAGGATACTTGAAGAGAGAGGTGAAAGTACTCGCTACAATGCACACAAAATGAACAAACTTTTGGGAGATCCAATACGATTACAGCCGTCTTTAGGATCCCGGTGTGTTGTCTGTGTGACGCGAATTCACCTCGTAGTCGCCCAGTAGGAGAGTTTGCCTGATACTCGACCATGTGTGTTGGGCGTCACCCTTCAGATAGGGGGGATTTCAATTTCGATGCTCTCCATGGTCACTCTGCTGCTTCCATCATCACTTGTAGAGAAAGCACGTGGTTTTATGAACCATCAAGGATGCACCGTTCACTTTTGACGACTCTGCTATCTCCTTCATTTGATGATTAACAATCGCTCTCTACCATTACTGCATACCGAAGGCTTGACGCTGGACGATAAGCTAAGGAAATCGGCATACAGGAATGCCAACAAATTTATTTGACTTCTTAGTAATAAAACTGCTGACCACTTTGTTGCCTGAAACGGTGGTTGACAAGCCACAAGACATGAAAGCAAAGCGGTCTGCCTCAACCATGAACTCACCCTTGATCGCCTCAGGTGGCATAAGACTTGGGGAGCTTCCAGCCTGAGTGACACATTGCAACATCAGCATGACAATATAATCCTGGGTAAGGAACACAATAAAGCAAATGTCAACCATAGATACAGTGCGTTCTTGAAAGGCCTTTGCATCGCTGGACACCAACTAGTTGTGCTCGCACGAGGTGCGACCATCCCGATGGAGGTGGATGATCGCTGAATGTCTATTTTATGTGAATGCAAAGATGCTTGAAGTCAGTAAAGAATTTGAAAGTCAGTAGCTCCCATTCATTAAATGTTCCTGCTTCCTGGACAAGCTGGCATTTGCCTGTCCAGGGGCCATTTGATCCACAAAATCACACCATATTCGCCAATTTTTCCTAATTTTACATAAAAATGGAGGCGTTTAAAGCGCTGACACGCAGCTACAGTAAGTGAACCCAAAATCTGTCGAAGAAGACTGCTCTCTTACATTTTCTTCACCATGCCACATATTTTTTTCCCACCATTCAAGCGAACCTGGTTCCCAAGCTGTGGGGAAATGAGAAGCTCAATTCCTAAGGCAGCAGACAACTTATTCTAGTCTACGCTACAAATTATAAAATCTCCACCTGAATCCAATTGGTGCTTGGCAAAATTGCCTTTGTCAAAAATGAGAGATACCCGACAAAGCCAACTTCAAATCAATCATTTCTCCGTCTCTTAGTTGAAATTTCTTCGATAACAGCGGAACATATATTCAGTGAACCTCTCCTCCACCTCTACCGTTACGTCAATGGGTAGATGAGGACATCTTTCGACGGAGAGCATAAACAGAAATACAAAAAAAGATCGAGATTACGTGGGCTTGAGGTTCGGTCTCGCCTCAGGAACAACGAATGTCTACTTAGTGACGAGGCTCAAGTGTACTCACCGCAGACCTTGCATTTCACTTTCAGATGGCTCGAGTCCAAGTTATGTGCCGGACTGAACATGAACGCCCCATTCCACATTCATTAAATAAAGAAAGACCGTAGTGGTGGTGGAGACAACACAAATCATTCACTCCTCTTGGCGAGTATCTCGTCTGACTGGTTGATGACGCTGTGCTACCATTTGCAGCCTTACTTCGCCTGATTATTGTGAGGAGAATAGCGCGTTTCTTTTTAAATCATGACAAACAACCCTTTCAGATTCTCAACTGCCTTTTTTAAAAGACGCTTCAACTAGGCTGATTGTATTCAATGGTTGTGCGCCTCAGATCAGTTGAAGGACTACATTTGGAGGTAGGATTATGCAAATGAGGACTGACTTCGAGACACCTTCATCTCCAGCATCTTTGCCTACGTGTCTGGCGATGTACTGCTTCACAATGCTACAAGTGACTTGTTCAGTCGTACGCAGTTCCCAGACGCCTCTACCGACAGAAATCGTCCCATTTAGTCCGTCTGTTACGATGATCCAATTGCCCCATGAACTGCTCCACGCCGTCAACGTCACCGACTAAGCACCTATCCTAGCCTTCAAGATGATGTGATGTATGCAACCCAGCTGAGGCATACCGCTTAATTGGCTTGGAGGATGACTTTCTCACTTTACCAGTCAAGTAAAAACTTCAGAAGGGCATACAAGTCGGAAAATATGACATAGTTGGTCGATCTCAAGTCTTGTATTGCACTCTCAGGTGGAAGGCAATTGCTTCGGGTCCGCAACATCAAGAGCGGAGGAGAGGGAAGAGGAGGGCATTGTGGCAAAAGCTAGCAACGACGACATTGACCATCCTCAAACGACCATTCAAAAGTAAAAATCCATTCCATCTCACTCATTTTTTTTGCATTTTGCCCTAACATGCAGAAATATTGCGCTCTTGATATGCCTTTCCATAAATACGCGAAACCGAAACCGCCGGCTATCTTTGGCAGTCCTCCTTCGATAGCATTCGCCTGTACGCCTCCAGAAGTTGCCACCACCCACCCAGTTATTAAGTACGCCCACGTCAGTAATACAGATGGTAGCGTCAAAACATTGTTTATTTATAAATCCACTTGAGAGCACAAAATCTGTCAAGCGAACACAGATGACTCGAATGTAAAACAGGCTCACACACTCCCCCACATCTACAGTCATGTCTGCATTATGGAAAAATAACTGCTCTCTTGAGTTCTTTCAACTTCTGCAAGTCAAAGAATTAAAATTCAGATTTATTCATCCGATTTGATAAAACCGAGATAGTTGCGAGGCTAACAAATTGGAGAAATAGCGGGATCATCGACTGCTTTGTTGATTGCTAAAGGGCAGGTTAATGGATAGAAAAAATGAAGTACCTCAAATACAAAAAGGAAGAATCACTTGTTTGATGCAAGGGAGTTGAATCTACGTTGGTTCAGAGACGCCCAAAAGGCTTGCACAATGGGGACAGACATGTTTTACCCCTTCATAACCGGGCGAAATAAAGGGTGTAAGGAAGAAAAACAGAGGAGAACTAAAAATGGGAAAAAATAAAAAAAAGCCTTAATAAAAAGACGAGCATATGTCATGAGGTAGACCTAGGCATCTGCCTTGTGGAGTAAATCACTCTACGAAATCGTATTTTTTACTTTAAAAATGGCATGCAATCTAGAATGCTTGACGTTGAAGGCACCAAAAAAGAGATTAAAGCTATACAAGATAATAATACCTCGCCACACTTTCCAACCCGCGTGTTAACTCAAGTCTCCACGGCTATTGTAAGGACCGCACAATTTCCTATTTTCGTGGAAATTAAGTTCACGTAACCGCTACTAATGGGCTTGGTGCTGAGCTACAAAAACTGCGAGCACTGTATTCGATGACGCGAGCAATTTGAAGGGTTAATGTTTTATGAAAGTGCTTAAATCGATGCAAAGTCAAGCACTGTCAAGAGTGATTAATGCCTCATCGTTACAGTAAGACAATATGATGATGAAGCATACCCGACGAGACAGATGGAGATGAGGCAGAGAAGCTTGGCAGTGCTGAGTTGGTTGTCCACAATACTGTCAACCTTCATGCAACAGGTGGAACAATATGCGATCTGTGATTCTAAACCAAAAACCGGAGCACGAGGAGGCTGTGTTTCTTCTTGTTTAGATGCCTCTAAAACCGAGAAGAGTGCATCGTACCACTTCTTTACTCATACAATAATTTGACCATTTGGTAACTCGCAACTAAAAAAACCAAACAACCGTCTTCTAAAAAATCCATAACTTAAAACTGCAAAGACATTGCGTGGTTTAGCTAAAAATGAATAACTATAAGATACACGCTAAGGCAAAGGTAAATTAGCAGAACAAATTCCACGAAACAGACCGGAGATCGGTTGAGCTGTACTAGAAGGAGGAGGAGGATGCTCCAACATCTGATCAGTTTCTTCGGAGGGCAAAGCTGAGTGCAAGAGGGAGTAAATTGAGTAACTTCACGATACTCTCAAGACAATACTTCCGCCAACACTTTATTGACCTGCTAAATGTGGGAATAATCTGCATAATTTAAGGTCAGAGCAAAAAATAATTTCTGAACACCAGTAAAATCAAGTGAACATAGTACAAAAGCTAAAATGACACAAAATGTTCATAGAATGGACGTTTGGATGTCCTCATCAATACCACCAAGCTCCAAGACGAAGTTTTCAATGAGGAAAATCAATCCAGAAGTTTCAAGCACAGGTCTTGTCTTGTTTACTAACAAACCATTCACTCCCCTGGTAAACTGCAAATGAAATACAGTTAAAAAACGACAAAGTAGTGTGGCGCAGGCACCAGAAAGACTTACTTGTGAGTGATGAACCTCAAACTTGAGTCATAACCGTTGACCAAAGCTTGTCTTATTAAATTAAAAAGCCTGGGCTGTTAATTGAAGCAGTCAGTGAAGTGCAGCAAAGCAAAATAATGTAGGAATTTGTTGATGCATGATAAACGTGCGCAAAAGGATACAACTAACCAACTAGACAAGCTTCTGAAAACATGACCATGAATAAATTGATTAGCTGCTTAAATTTTTTAAGGCGTGAGGTGCAGCATTTGCTAATAATCTTGCTCAAACCTTGGTCCATTAGAATAAAACTTCAAAATTACTGCCACCCAGCTATCGACGCTATAATATGCAAGCCGAATGATCGAAACAATTTGGGGCTGAACCAAATTTTACATCATATAACAAAATTTTAACTAATTACCTTTTGAATTGTCTACCAAAAATAATTTCAAGCGAAAACGCAAAAGTTGACAAGAGCAATTAGTCGTTAAACATGTGTGCAATACGTTTGCCTCTTAAACCTCAGAATTTTCAGCTACCCCACCATTTTTCCATGTTACCAAACTTGTGCTCCAAAATAGGCACCATTTTTAACAATGCTCTATTCCTTGTTTTTTAGCTCTCAGTTTTGGCTAATGGGCTACTTTATTTGTTCCGCCATCAAAACTCTGGCGGGTGGGCTGGCCTCTGATTCATGTCAGTAACCTTAAGCCTAACTGTATGTTGAGCATATGCACTCTGTCCTAGCGTACTACTATCGTCCGTCTGTAGAGAAGTCTCGGAGGGCATCCTTGGCGGCAGTTGTATGATGCCCACCAGATCCAGGACACAGAAGGGCTGTATTTGACGTCCACCTTCGGCAACTACTCCAGTCTTGTATTCTGCAGCAAAGTGGGTAATAATAGGAGTGGTGCTTGTAGCGTCCCGAGGCTCCCCTTAAGGTAAGAGAAGGCGCAGTACTAGGGCAGAATATATATATTCCGGGAACAGAGGACTTGGGGGCTGTTGGCACGGCCCGGAGGCCGGCCAACCGGCTAGAACAAGATGGCCACCCAAGTGACCTAAACCGGTAGTTCGAACAAACAAAGTATTACAGTGGTAGCCGCGAATTATTTGAAAGCTTTGCTACGGAGATGTCTACAGTACCCTAATGAAACATCATATACGTTAAAATGTAATACTGCCTTCGCCTACCTTCCATTTGGGCAGCTTTGAGGTATGAACAGACAATATAACGCAACAAATTCCAACACTTTGCTACTTATATATTATACCTTTGTTTAGCGTTCCATTGCATACTTCTTAGGGTCCAATGTCAGTACAAACTACTTGTTTTTTAAAAGTAGCCTTTGGTATACTTGTTACCGACCAACTGGATTAAACCTACGATTTCTCTGTCTCCCTCTAGTTTTCTACCGCGCACAATAAGGACGCAATGCAATCGACCTTGTTTTAGGCGTCTTTAAAATGAATCACTTGTCACGCACAATTGATAGAATAGCGCCGTTCTATTTTCTCTGAACGCATTGAGCAGACGCTGTACTCATGCTTACGCTCATAAACCTGACCGGTTCCAAGACTCAATCACTATTTCACCAATTGGCGCGACCTTCTCCAAAACCGGTGTTGTAAAACAGCTATGATCTTTTTGGTAGACTGATTGCGTCACACGGAGTCCGCCTTTAGCTGCCTCTCAGTCAGTGGACTAGTCTCGGCTCCAATCGTTTGATTTTCACCGCGTCAACGCCTGAATCTTCATCGCATGACAAGCACAGACGCAATGCTCGGTGCAGGATCATCCTTTGAGTGCCTCAACAACGCAGACGAAATATAACTTCCAGCTACTTTTTAGTAATCTGTTCTGCTAATGTATCTTTTCCATGTGCCATAAATCACGGCTGGTGAAATGGTAGTTGATGAGATAAACAGACTGTTCCACCTGTCAGCAAATCCACATTGTGCTAACTTTGCCTCTCCATCCAGCAAATGTAATCGAAATGTGAATTTAGATTACATAATTTGTGGGAACTGAGATATTTGTTTATGCAACTCTGTAAACGGTAGATGAACAAAAAGTGCGGAGGAAAACGAATTCCCAGTGGCTACATGTCACAGTGGAAGTGAACGGAGGAAAGTCTTGCGAAATGATGGTCTGCAGGCGTCATTGGAAGGGGCACCAAGGGTGTAACTAAAATAGTGTTTATCCCCATCTGGAGAGGTCGCATATTATGTAGGCATCCACTGCGTACTGCATGTCTTTGATGGTAGAACAATTTGAACTCATCTGTTTACAGGAAATTCAGACCCACTTTGTAGCCAAAAAGCATTGTTACTAAGACTTTCCTGTTCCACCTTCCCATCAGTCAGATTATCACAACATTAGGCAGCACAACTGTAGATTCCATGCCTCCTATTATCACGAATAAGCTGGCGAATAGGAGGATTGAAGAGGAGATGGTTGCGGCTTGCCACCGAAAAAAAGTCTCCCGTACCTAGCCCGTGGTGAAATTAACAGAATCGCATGGGATGAATTGCTGGGCGGCCTGTCAAGAGGTTGCATCACATGGACTAACCTGCAACCACCTTGCCACCAACCATCATGACCTTCACCACGACCAAATCCTTCCATTTTGCTACAACGAAAGAACGACAAAGTGTTTGGCTCCACGATGACAGAGCAATCTCAACCACCAGTAACTTCTTATCAGTTCTCCTTTATTCTCAGTTGTCACTTCGACTACACCAAGGGTTCACGAGAGCTTCATGGACATCCATCAACTAGCTCAACCGTTGGCCCATCCGATTTCCCTTTATCCACTCATCTCACTCCGGATCCCAGAAATAGAAAGCAAAACACGTCCCAAGGTCCTAGGTGTCATTTGTTACGAGGAGGTAAAGGAGAGAGACAGACAAGCCCTAACGCAGTCACAAAAACCAGGGGTAGAGGAAGTGGACAGCAAAAGGGTTAGTACTCGTCAATGAACGGATATTCCGGGTGCTTTGAAAACCTAAAAGATACCAAATCATAGACAAAGCACACTACTTAAATCACAAACTAAGATAGGCAAAACGTACGCCAGACACTCGTAGACACGTTTGTTTGAAACGGCCTTGCTAAGTTTTGCCATTTCTGCCTCAGTCAGCTCAAAATCAAACACCTTAAAAGCACAAAGAGATGACATGAGTATATGACAAGCTATTAGGTGTTTGACAATCAAAGAGCTTGACTAGACATTCTTTGATTCGGACTTACATCAAAATTCGATTTGATGCGTTCCGGAGTGACACTTTTGACAATTACAATAATGCCTCTTTGGAGACCGTGGCGTAGCACCACCTGTGCAGGTGTCTTCCCATGTTTGTGAGCAATTTCGACAACTTCTTCATCCTCCAGCAGCGACTTTACCTTGCCTCTATAGAGAATGTCGAAGGTGAGTCAATTTAAACCACAACTACTGCATGCAGACATACTTTGACTTACTTCACAAAACCAGGAGAGCCAAGAGGAGCATAACCCTCAACCAAGATGTTCTTGGAGTGACAAAATTCAATCAGTTTCGTGTTTGGGCAGTGGATGTTGACTTCCACCTGATTCACCGCCGGTGGAATCCTGCATGATGCCAATATGCGTTCCAATTGGCGTTTGTTGAAGTTGGACACACCAATCGACTTGGCAAGTCCTGCCGAAACCAATTCTTCCATTGCCTAGAAAGGTAGGCTAGCATTATCTTCACAAATCTACCTTCCAAGTATCCTCAAGCTTATGATTTTCATATACAACGCAGTTGAGATCATCAACATCGTATTCAACACCCTCCTTGTGATGGAAGGATACAGGCCAGTGGATCAGGTACAGATCCAAATACTTGACACCAAAGTTTTTAATCGACAGTTCACATGCACCGCGGACATCCTCTGGAGCGTGTTTGTCACACCAAAGCTACACAGAGTAGATAAGGAATCTCAAGAAGGTGGAGAAGTACCTTTGAGGTGATGAAGAAGTCTTCGCGTTTTAGGTTGTACTCCTTCATCGATGCTGCTATTCCTGCACCGACTTCAGCTTCGGTGTCATAGAGCATGGCGCTGTCGAAGTGGCGAAATCCCCTGCTGACGGCCACTTCAACAGCATGTGTCATTTTTTCTTTCGCGCCCTACAATCACCATGTGGTAAAGAGGAACGAAATCCTACAGCAGTGCCGAAGCCAAGTTGTGGAATCGTATAGCCACTGTTGAGGGTAAGAGTTGGTGTGTGAGCCATCGCCTTGTCCGGTTACAACTTACAGCACGGTGCGTCGCGGTTTAAGTACTTCTAATTCATGTAAACATGTGCTATTTATCATTCCGTTTGTGTACAACAGCATGAATTCTTCCGCCTGAATAGGCATCTTTAGTGCTGTTAAGTTTTCAAAGTCGAGTGAGCCGACAATCCAAGTTTAACACACTTTCTTACGGCTCGGAGGCTGGAATTGTTCTCTCCAAGCCCATCCAGTTTGCCTTCTTTAAAAGTAGAGGTGTCGATTTGGTTGCCTAGCGAGTTTATTCACAATTCCTTTGATGGCAGGGTTCAACCCTGCCACTTGCCTGACTTGGGTCAACGTGAAGCAGGATAATTATGGAGCGGATGAAGGTAGATTCTTAGCACTTGCAGAGGTGAGATACGCAATTTGATGTCAGTAGAAGGAAGGATTACTGATAGTGAATAAATGAATTCCTGAAGACCTCGCTCTACTTAACCTCCATATTGCGCCTGCCTGGACTCAATGCATTGCTCTCACAAAACGTCGTAACAGGAAACGGTCTCCTGTTTGTTTCCACGGTGGCATACAACCACTAAAGTGACACTTTGACATGCGTCGTGGTTGTTTGATTCTCGTTAAGTATTTTTGCGTCCGCCAAGGCAGCGAACATGTAGAAATGTTTACCGTCTACAGGCTCGTGTAAACAAAAATCTCTGTTGACATAAATTTAGCCATATTACAGGTTTGTACAGGCATCAATTGATTGGACAAGGCAAATTTATGGAACCGTAGACCTACGAGGTGGCAGAAAGCATCCATTCATTATTTGACGTGACACTAACAGGCTGGACATGATTCATTCGTAAAAACACCTTTTCCTGTTATTCTCTTAATGCGTCGTTATTAGTTCTGCTGAACTGGCTTCTGGAGTATCCGATTTCAAATCGAGATGTCTGGCACTTCTGACGTGGAGACATCAGCCCCACGTGTGCAAAAGATCCCTTGTTGCATCCATCGATGAATCTTTCAGTGTGGCGGTTTTCATTCAATATTCGCGCTGAATTTTAGGTTCACCGAACTGCATGGACCCTACTTGTTGAAAAGACGAAACATTGCGTCACCAGCAATGCATTCGATTGAGCTGAACGCAGTTCGGATGTGTTGTATGCCGGTGAGAGGTTAAATGGAGGGAGACGGGGAGCGATGCCTCTCACAGCTAAGCTGGTGCTTCCGTTAAGTCTAACAGTCGTCTCCACACCAAGTTGAGATTGCGCCAGTGCATTGGTCGCGGGACAAGTTGCGGTTACGTTTCAAGCATCCGCTCAAGCGCAACCTCATTTGGGTTGCATTTTTAAGAGCTTCTACAGGCCAATTCCTCCTCCAGCCAAACAGACGGCCAAACACTACCAGTTCCGACCATGTATTGGGGAGAAATCAATTAAGGAACAAAAGGACTTTTTTGCAATCAGGCAAGAGAATGTGGATTTCAAGTAGTCTGGAACAGCGAAAAATCACGAACAATTAAACTCATGAAATCTGACTGCATTTGGTGTAGTAGGCGCGGACGGACCTCGAGGTCTTTCAAGCAGCCTAATGTGATGAAAGCTTCCAAATGAGTGGAAGCGATCGGCAGGTTTCTACCATCGCTCAAATCAATGAATGTCTGACGCACCTTAACACTGAACCGTAAAATCGACTTGTTAAACTAACCATTCTTTGGACCACTGGAGCCTTCGCTGCTGTGAATGGTAGTTAGTAGTACATTGCAGCTTCCCGTGGTACATCATTAGTTCGTATCGTGTTATATTACGATTGTTCTGACAAGCTGTTACGGATCAGCTATGGAAAGAGCCCATTTGCATTCTGCCACGCTCCATCTTAGGTGATCCGCTCACAGTCAAAAGGAATCACCAAAAATGTTTGCTTCAGCTTTCCAACTTAGTAATGCATCTATCAATGGCTGTAAAACATTACAAAGCCATTGAATGTAGAAATTGGTCACCAGTGCTCTAGAGGTGGGCATGACACGCAATAACAACCACCACCAACGCCGCAATCATCACTCACAATTCCACCATGAGATGTATTGGACGGCTACAGCAATTGTGGTTCACTGCACTCGCCTATTACCTGAAGGCGTAAGTTTTCTTAACATCTTCCAATTTTAGAACGTTGCGGATCTGGCATTGTTTAATCACCCGTTTATCACTGTCTAAATGCAAGTCACATGCGGGCATCCAGCGGCACTATTCCTTTTGCATTTGGCTACTCATGGGAAAGGAAACAAAGGCTTATTAACTTAGCTTTCAACGAGCCGTCAGGATAAGCAAACACTGGAATGTGAAATGTGCTTAACTTTGGAATGCGTGGTGTCACACATCACTTGTCTGACAAAGCGACAGCGAGGCGATTGTTCATTTGTCTCGGAAGTGACTGTTGAACTCAATCCCTGCAATCAGCCGATTGGTTGTGAAGACTACTAGCTTCCAAACCGTTGTATAGTCGGTTACAAAGTCACAGTATTATAGCGCCATATAAACTTAGCGACAACTTATAGCTAGTATGGAATGAGGCACCAAATTCCAACAGTGTTTTGTATCACCGGTGTTAGCAGCGAGGTTGGTTTCCCAACATTGTTGAGGAGAATTTTGATTAGGGTGGTCAGTAGAGGACAATGCAGACACCCTCATCAAAGCAGCCGTACAGCATCAGTTGTTTATCTCCACAGAAAGCTTTGCGCACACTCAAGTCTCTGCAGGATGTACTTCCACCCCACGGACCTACTGACTTCAGTAATGCATATAATGTAATAATGCGGTTGCAGCTTCCACCATCAGGAAAGACTCCTTTGTTGATGACTAAAGTCTAACCAATTTCCATTGTTTGAAAAGCTGTAAGGATTCGTAGCAGAAAAGTGAAAAAATAACTGTCTGAGGTTACTACCCTAGTTCCATTTAATGCAGGAATGCTACAAACAACAGGAATAACACTAGCCATTACGAGGCTGTCCGCAAAACCAATAAGATGTCAATCAAGTGAACATGCAACATTTCCTCCACCTCTCCATCGGACCTATATTCAAGCAGCACCAAGGAGGTGCTTTGTTTAATACATTTTATATTTAGGTAGGTGATTTCACGACCAGCGATGGACATTCAAAATGATTACAACTTTTTTCAAACTTCAGCGGGATTACCAAGATGGAAGAGTGCCATTGCGCTACCTGCAATTGGGACGAGTGAGAGGAGACAATGGCTGGTGGGTGTTTCGCCTTCAGTCAACAACAACAACTTCGTAATGGCTGACGAGGTTACAATCTTAAAAATACAAAAAAAGGGGATATCATGGACATCTGTGCGTTCAACAAAGTTGCATGCATGCGGTTGAATATGAAACTGCTTAGCCTCGAAGACGAAGGTATATTTATGTGTGTACTTTAAAAAGAAACATCATTTCTCCTCTCAGATTAGCACACAGATGGAGAGATGCCACTAGAATGCCACGGCAATAAATAACTTCCACTGGAAAAACACCTACACTCCTACAAAATCTTTACAGCATGCAATACAATGTGTCTGCACAGCTACTCTGGATCTGCTGCATTTATGGGTAAGATTGCAAATGGCTCCCTTCATTTACTTGGGTTGAAAATCCGTCTGCTCGCTGCTTGCGGAAACCCAACGACGTACAATTGAGCCTCAAATGTATTCCAACCATTCTTCTGTTCCCTCGTTTCCAATGCAGCCAAGTGTAGCTCAAGATGAGGGAGACACTCGATTTGGTTGTGATAGAATCCTCCTATTACTTCTAGTCAAGCACTTACTTCAAGCACATCACTTCCAACTCGCACACTGCCTTCAATGAATGCACTCAATACAACGATGCTTCCTCCACTACACAGCCGAATCACATCAGGTCAGGCCATCTCAGACCAGAGAGGAGCACCGAATCGGTGCTATCAAAAGTAACAGGTATCTCGCCTATACCATAAAAGAATAATGTTACAGAAGAAATTTGAAGACGAACTCATTGCAAAACGCACTAAAGTAGGCGAGGGATGAGAGTGAGTTAGGATTGCATGATTAATTGACAAGGAAATGCACACCGTCACCCAAAAAACTGTGCTGACTGGACTTGTGAATCTGTGCAGCATTCACCTCCCACATGCAGACTACGAATGCTGCCCAGACCTGCGTGCAGGCAAACTTCATGTTGACTGAGACATTTGTTTATCTACACTTGCATAAAATAAATCTTTAGAGACGTTAACTACCATAGCGGATGCGATACATAACGCCGCAAATCAAACAGGAAGCGCACCCGTCACCCTGCAACACCAATGGACGCTCAGCAATGTGGAGGCTAAGCAGAGAAGTCCACTGGAAAAAAACAGATGGCAAAAGAATGTTGCAGAAAAAATCAGTTAGACAGAGGAGGAGAAGTGTTACCACTAATAAACCAGGCTGTGTCAAGTAAGGAAATGTTGATTTTCAGAAAAGTGGGACTCATTTCCACTAAAATATTTATCTCCATATCTTTGTGATTACACACCTGGTTGTAGAACAAGTAGGCTGCAACAGTTTAGAAGTAGTCTTCAGCACCATTGCAGCTCAAGCTGATTTGACTCAGCATTCTCAATTCCACACATCACCAAGTCAATCAACGGTAATAGAGATCGTCAACCAGAAAATTAATTGCACCAAAAGAAAGTTGACGGAAAGGATAACCAAGTGAGGACATGACGTCCAGGTAGTACAGCTACGGGTAATTGCTTGGGATGTTTCAACAAAACGCCTTTCAAGTGTATTTAGCATGCAATAAATTTGTCCCTTACAAAACGACTCAATTCTATCAATTCACGCACCGCCTAGGTGATACCAAATGGAGAGAGAACAACTTATCCAGATTAGCTGGTCGGGCGTAGAAGTAAACTGCTCCATAAAGAGTTCCCCTGCACGCGAAACTAAAGGCATCACTTACACTACAAGAATCTGTTCATAATCACAACAGAAAAAAAACACCTTAATGAATTGTTTCAAAACTACGACATCGCACCCTCCCTAAAAACCAAGGATTCACAACACATCAACAGGCGTTAAGATAAGCACTTCCCAACAATTCAAGTCTACACAAGCAGCTCCTCACCACATCACCATCTGCAAAAACACAAGCTGAAATAGAACTAGGTTTTGGACATTCTATTGTGCAAATTTTGACGCTTCGTGTGGTGAACAAAAGCAGGAAAGTAGAAGACCAGACAAATACATTAACGAACGCAGATGCCAGGGAGAAACAGTAGGATTGCTGATTAATCAGTACTCATCGTCAAACGGATAGTCCGGGTGCTTCTTAAGACTAAAAAGGAGAAGGAGATAGCCGTGTTATTAAAGTGCCGTGCTATCAAAAATATCACTCAAATGCTTTGGATGAGTGCTGCGGTGAGCAACAAATGCAATGAAAATGAATGACTTACGCTGACACCACAACAAACCGTTGATTTGAACCGGCCTTGTTCAGTTTCTCCATTTCTGCATCAGTCAACTCAAAGTCAAACACCTCAAGGGACACAAACAAACATTATGCAATGTCAGTACAATTCACCAGGCAAATAGACCAACTACTAGGCCAAATGGGCACTCAGCAATTGCAACTCACATCAAAGTTCGACTTGATGCGGTCCGGAGTGATACTTTTGACGAGGACGACGATGCCTCTTTGCAGACCATGGCGCAGTAGCACCTGTGCTGGTGTCTTTCCATGCTTGTGCGCCACCTCCACAACACACTCATTATCCAGCATCGACTTCGCCGTGATTCTGCAATAAGTATAGAAAGCGTTCAACTTAGGGTTCCAAACAAAGAATGCATAAAGTAACAGTGCCAACATACCCAACCTTATTAACGAAACCAGGCGAACCGAGAGGCGAGTAGCCCTCAACCACTATGTCCTTCGAGTGACAAAATTCGATCAGCTTCGTGTTAAGCCAGTTGATGTTAACCTCAACTTGATTCACTGCCGGCAAAATTGTGCACGACGCCAAAATACGCTCGATTTGTCTTTTGTTGAAGTTGGACACTCCAATCGATTTGACAAGTCCAGCTGACACCAACTCTTCCATAGCCTGCGAAATCGTGCTTCCAATTTAGTCACGAACCCACCTTCCAAGTATCCTCAAGTTTGTGATATTCGAACACGACTGAGTTTGGGTCGTTGATATCGAATGAAAAGCCTTCTTTCACTCTGAACGACGCAGGAAAGTGTATCAAATAGAGGTCCAAGTACTGCAGGCCTAGGTTCTTTAGCGAAAGCTCGCAAGTTTTGCGGACATCTTCAGGTGCGTGCTTGTCGCACCAAAGCTGCACTCAAAGGATAGTTAGTCAAAGTCAGTAATGCAGAATTACCTTTGTAGTAACGAAGATGTCTTCACGCTCTAGCTTGAGCTTCTTCATGGATGTTGCTATAGCTTCGCCGACCTCCTTTTCGTTTGCGTAAGACATGGCGCAGTCAATGTGGCGATACCCGGTGCTGAGGGCCACTTCGACAGCACTAGTCACCACTTCTTTGGCAGCCTACAATTGGCATGCGATAGACAAAGGTGACTCTCATTACATCGAATGTGCCGAAGCCAAGCCGCGGAATATTGTGTCCGCTGTTTAGAGGCAAAATTGGACACGGGATCATCCGATGGGATAATAATGCGAACTACAAACTGGATAATAAGCTGCTTAAATAGTCTGTAGGTCATCGATTGCAATGCACTTGACCATTAAAACAAATTGCATTATTTCGATGTATGAAAGCACTGAGTCAATTGACATTCAAAGTAAAGTTGTTAAGCACGGGCTGCTTTGCCGACGTAAGATTTAAAATCTTGATTCGATTGAATGTTTGGCTTATGATGAGATTATCACGATGGCACATGAGTTCAAGTTGCAAATGCGGTGCAGTTGACACAACTTTACTTTTGACATCCCCATTTTTGGTGACAACACACGCGTTTTGTATCCTTACAGTTGGCGTGATTGTGCTGTAGGCTGTATAAATATTGCCTAGTTTGAAAGACTGATGCCCGCATCCTCGCAAGAGCGCCAATGGAATTGGAGCATCCGTGTGATCGAATAAGGATTTGTTGTGATCGATTAATCAAACGCAACATGAACAAATGGTTAGTAGAAAGTAAGTGGCAAGAATGGACTGTATGGGTGAGCTTAAGCACTTGAGCATACGCTTTGCAGCGGCAAGATGAGGCAAGTCTTACTGCACAAGATTTTATCGCTCAGTGAGTCAAAGTTTGGTAGGTAAAAAATGCGTGTGCAGACAATGATTGACTGCGCTTATTGCGTGCACATATCTCAGTTTTGGTGCAGTCTAGGTGGAACAGCTGCGGATTCAATGTGAATCCTCAGAAGGGTCAAAAAGGGAGCAAGAGTTAGATATTGTAGTGCGACAAAAATTGCTTGTAGCCAAAAGTGGGCATAATGTTAGGGCAGTGCTATGCATGCTCAGGAAGGCGAGTGATCGACTCTGCTGGCATGGCCCAGATGCCAGCCCACCAAGTTAGGGCAGTACGGCCACTCAAGTATAAATCAGCTCTAGAGGCTTGTTAAAGCTGCCTCAATTAAATTGCGCTACATCAACATCTATGCAAGAGGAAAAAAACCCTTTATCTTCTCTTTTGGCTAGGGCCAAAATGTGGTAAAAAATTCGACACTCACCGCTGCATTGATGGTTAGTGCAATGTACGGTTTCAGAGACACCAAGAGGTTGTATCAATTTGAGTCACTCATAATGAGAGGCCAATCAGGTATCCTGTGGATTCTAGGTGCAATCAAGACTACTCGGAGAGGAGGAAATGTCCCACCGACTGAGCACAACATCTGCCTACCCCAAATTAAGGCCTTCTCTGCAGCTGAACAATCATGGCAACTACAATGCTAACGGCAAAGCACCTCGTTTATTAGCAGTTTCATTCACTCACCTTCTTGCAGAGGAGCTGCGATCTGCTGATATATGCACACACACACTCACACACACACACACACACATGCCACCACAGTGCTGACACAAGGGACACCACTTGGTCGAGAATATAGGACGTGCAAATCACCAGAGGCGACATTCCCACGTGCTTTTGTTGTGTTTGCATCGCATAAATGGTTACGCAGATGGCAAAGTTAGCGAAGAAGCAAAAAGTCCACTGGGACAAGTCAGACACCATGCGAATTAATGCATTAATCGTTGACTGGTGCACTGGCGTCCACGATAATGCTGTTGTCTGCTCTGTGGCAGGATAAACGTCTGTATCTACAAATGCGTCTCCAGACATCTTGTTAAAGAGAAGGGATCGAGTATGCTAGCGTTGAAAAGTTTTGACGTGCACCGCAACTGAGAGAGCTTTGTTGCTTCACTACGCTTCCACCAAGTGAACCGACTTGCCAATAAATCGAGACCGAGCGAGAGCGTGCGTGATCATTCAACTTTGAAGGGGACTCTCAAGTGTGCATGAGTGTAACGACAAGAGGGGACTAGGGTGACGTGAAAGTGAGGAACGCACCACCCGCCTAACACGTCATTACCTCGGTCTGTGGCTGTAGCGAAACACGGGAGCAGCGAGGTGACTCGCCCTTCTTTGTTTGCGCCGCGGCGGCGGACATATAGAGACTCTTACAGTCAACAGATTTGTGTACACAAAGACCTTTGTTGACATAAATTTTTTGCCATCTCAAGGCTTTGCACCGCATCAACTGACTGGACAGGATAAATTAATGGCACTATGAAATTGCGTGAAGGTAAGAGCCCTCTCTTTCTACTATGCAAGACAGTAACTAGTTGATCATAAAAAATCGTGAAAAAGTTTTCCCTTATTATTCGCCAAATGTATCATTGCGTATTGCCAACTAGAATCCACTGTACTGATATCTAGAGAGTTCAATTTCAAGACTGGATGCCAGGCAATTCTCACGTGGATGCATTGAGTTACTTTGCTGACGATTCGTTCCGTGTAGCAATTTGCGTTCAATGTTCGTGTTAGGTTTTAGGTTCGACGAACTTCATTTATCCAACCTGTAGAAAGAGAAAAACATTGCGGCACCGTTGATGCATTCAGTTGAGCTGAACGCAGTCTGGATGTGTTGTGTGCTAGCGAGTGGCTAAATGGAGTGGGACGGGGAGCAATGCTCCTCATAGCCAAGCTGGCGCTTCTATTAAGTCCTGCCATCTTAACAGCATTCCGTCGTGATTGCGTCAACGTGGACCAATGTGTTGGTGCATTCCAAACATCCGCTCATTCGCAACTTCATTTGGGTGGCATTTGCATGAGTTCAGACCGTCCTCTTCCATCCAAATGGACAAAGCAATAGCACCGATTCCGATCATGTGAATGGCAGGTCAAGTTAGTGTGGAACAATAGTAGGGAGACAGAGGTACTGCCTCATTTGCAAACACGCAACTGTGGGGCTTCCAGTGTCCCTGAACAGCGAGAAAGCGCTCAGCATTGCGGTTGGTGATCACAGACAGACTGCATTTGTTGCAGGTGAGGCGAACTCACCTCGAAGGATTTCAAACCATTCAACGTACTGAAGGCTTCCAGATTACTAACTAATAGTGTTCGGCAGGTGCTGACCGCTATGCGAGTCACTGAATGGCTCTGACGACTGCAATTTGACACTTACTTCAACATTGCATGCAAGTTGAATCCAAGCCTTACAACCAACCAATAGGCAATGAATGTCTTCAACTTCCATACCGTGGAATAATAGCTTCTAAAGCTTTGAATGGTGATGATAAATGATGACGCTTGAAGCGCAAGGAACAATAGACGTTGAGTTCCACCATCCAAAACAACTTTCAACGTCAGTCCGTCATGCAATAATTTTGGTTCTCACAACCAGAAATGAAGTTACGAGATGATCAAAACTATTCCTGGTGATATTCCCACTTCAGTGGAATTACCAAGGTGGATGAGTGACAATGCAGCAAGCTGTCGTCTGCACCCCATGCAATTTAGACGACGAGCTGGAGTGGATGCCTGATGTGCGCGCGTGTTTCCTTTTGAACGGCACCAACTGTGGCGTAATGGCTGAGGTGGAAAGCGAGCTTGAATTCTCAGAAATGTCACAGACAACATTGCATTCAACAAAACTGCATAAGCGGTGCTAAATGTGTGTTTGTGTGTTCTTGGCGCACTTCAAATGGCACCATCACTTGTCATTCTGAAATGACACACACAAGGCGACAGGATGGCGCCATCTCCTGACCCAGTCAATGGCTCACTTCCACTGCAAGATCGCCTACATTCCGACAAAGGCCCATCAGCTTACACTGTATTACATCCACACGGCCACTCCACCTATCTCCTGTTCATTGGTGATAGTGAAGACGACCTTCTCATTTACCTGGATTCGAGATCCACCTCCTCGCTGCTCACGGAAACCCAACGACCCACACCTGCGCCTCAAATGTATCCCCACCATTCTTCTGTTCCCTCGTTTCCAATGCAGCCAAGTGATGCTCGAGATGTGGAAGACACTCGATTTGGTTGTGATAGACTCCTCTTTCTTCTTCTAGTCAAGCACTCACTTCAAGCACATCACTTCTAGCCTGTACGCTGCCTACAATGAATGCATTCAACGTAGCGATGCTTCCTCCACTACACAGCCGAATCACATTAGATCAGGCCATCTTAGACCAGACAGAAGTACCATCTTCGTGATATTGAATGCAACAAATATCTAGCCGATACAATCAAGCCAATAATGTGGAAGATGCTTGAAAACGAACAGCGACAAAACCGTTGCATTGGAAGCTACTCTTGGTCGATGGAATGCACATAAGAAGAAAAGGCATTAAAGCAAGTAAAACTAGGATTAAATCACGGGCAAATGTATGCTGCCGCGCTTAAAATACGTTAATCCGACTGAATTCCGTCTACTCGTGAATCTGTGCATCACCCAATTCCCACGCAAGGCAATAAATGCGACCCAAGCTTAAGTGTTAACAAATTTTGCGTTAGCCAAGACATTTGCTTGCATACATTTGTGAAAGATAAATATTTAGACTTGTTAACTGCTCTGGCGGATGCAATAAAAAAACGCCGAAAACCATACAGGAAGCGCACATGTCAGCCTGAATCATCATCTAGTTGGTGATTCTGGCTTCAACTCAACTACCTCTTCTACCTCCTTTATCCTGCCCCTTCATATTCAATAGGCTGATGCTATGGAGTGTTGTGTCATGAGAAGTCGGCAATTCGTTTCTCATTGCGCTCTGTGGTCACTTTCAGGCATTGCGCCATCCACCACTTTCCACACGTCTTGACTCTTGCTTCGTGCCTGAGGTCGCAACAGCTCTGACGCACCTGTTTCACAAAGATCGTGCGATTTGCAGTTCTACGATTGCGCATTTGATCCTTTCACCCCATCCATCTGTCAATTAGCCACTCAATCGCAGGAGACTTCTCAAATGACAAGACACTGTGGCACAAATGCACGCATCACGTTGTTGCAAGTTAATTAGCGATTTGGTTAATGAAATTGAAGATTGTGGTGAAGGTGGCTATGGCTATGCATATTTGCCTACTTGCCTCCAAAGGAAACATCTTCCATGTTTACGTAAGGGGGGAGCAACCCCGTGTCCGTCGGGAGAAGGAAGTGGCTTCATCATGCAACCACGTTGCATGCATTGGATGAGGTCCATAACTAACGATGATGTTCCGCCTTGAAACATGTCATGGCGCCCTCCTACAAGGGCCTTACGTATTGTCTACCTCCATCTAGACAACAAACGCTGGCAATGCACTGCTTGTTCCTTCCTATCACTTCGCCTTCATCCCCAACTTTCACTTCCCTCACTGCAGAGCTGTACTGGCGGTCTGTGTTCTAGCCACCTGCCGGTGCCTCAAATCCATCCCAGTCACAGCACATTCACAGAAGCACAAAGCGAAGCACTTCTGTGGACTCTACTGGCGATGAGTTGACACTTGTCAAAGTGAAACAAGTGGAGAAGGGAAGCATTATGACAGTTGTGAAAGCTAATGTGGAGGGAGAGTTTAGTGGGCTTAATAGTACACCTCGTGGAGTGGATATGATAGGTATTATTCAAGCCACAAAGGCAGAAAATAACATGCAACCGATCCACGTGATCGGACTTCGGCGTGATATCTTGGTTAGCAAATAACAAGTCAAATCAGAAAGTGAATAAGGCTTTTTTAACGAACCTTTTTGAATGTCTTCCATTCACTCATCAGCTAACTCAAATCCAACATTTTAAGGGAAAAAGCATATGCCATGTAAACAGTGCTTGACAAGGGCACTTGCCAATCTGGTGGTTTGACAGCACAATCACCACTTAACGTTTGCATTGAAATTTAACTTCTTTGTGCTCTGATGTGGTGGCAACTGTAGGGTACTGAGTGATGCCTCTCTCTCTCTCCCTTCCACGAGCAGTGGCTTCACTTGCACCAGTCCGCTATACAATCAATTCTTTCCTGTGTAGTCAATGGAAGTTGACAAAGTTTATATCAACCAAGACATTTATGTGTGTGCGAACCTATGGACGGTAAATGTTTAGCCATTTCCGCCGCCTTGGCGGATGCGAAAAGCACGGAGAGATGCAAATAGTTAAAGGTGTTATGAAACGACAGTCCGTGAGGGTTCTTGAGAAGAGTTGAGAGGATCACTGGAAGTTTAGCCAAGTGAATCAACTGGGTCGTAACAGAGGGGGAAGCTGGAAAGTAACTGCATGAAAGTGTTTGCCCCTGTAGAATGGATGATCCCCAACCTCGGCCGTGGGGTTGTGTCGTTTCAGGGCATCGCCAACATCAATAAGGTCACACGAGCTCAAAGCCTTACATCAGGTTCCACAACCTCTGAAATCACACCTCTACAGACACAGGACAATGTAGAGACCGGCCGCGGAGAGGAGGCCAGCCGTCTTCCTGCCAAAGCACCTTTTATGACAACAGCACATTCTCATTGAAGCACTTGACAAGACCGAGATTTATTTTTTTGCCTCCTTGGGTGTGCACACAATCGGACCGGAAAGGCTACCAGCGGAGCGTTGCGTTGTTGGCCAGTGACACGAGTGTCATTAGAGAGCTTTGCCATGCCAGTACACAATGCTCCGATCAGACAGACAGACAGACAGACAGACAGACAGACAGACAGACAGACAGACAGACAGACAGAACTGACTACAGACACAATGCTCAGCACTAAGCAATTTCACTTGGCTTTTTTGAGAGACCTAATTAATGGAGGAAAGAGGGATTTAAGGCCTACAAAGGTTTGGAAGAGCCTTTTCCTATTACTGGTGGTAACTTACCAGACTGGCGTTCACCCGCCGTCAAGGCATTCGTCAGTTAGGCGTTTGGTTGAGCCGCTCTCCACTTGAGGTGAAGGATGATGCTGTTGGAATTGGGCATGGACTCAAATAATCACCTGCAATGCTGCCAGGATTCCATTTTGGGGAAATAAATGACAATGCTAGCTTAGACCGAACTTCAATCAATGTATGCATTGCTACAGCGAAGTAGGCCGATCGCCCCTCACGTGCAGACGATCCGATGTGAGGCAGGTGCGACCACATACTACGATCGCAACAAATTTGCAAACTGAACAACTCCTAGACTGCATCCAAATCCACACCAAGCATACGCACAAACACACACGAGCGAGAAGTGAAGCTTTGTGGATGTAGTAACTACTCCACAGGGTGTGACATGGATGGATGACCGCTAATACATTTGTTAGCCTGTTCCACCACTTATGGGATGGAAACAATAAGGTTTTCCCCTTTTCGCATGATGCAGCATCTCCTCGTGTTTAACCGTCTCTCCACAACAAACGTATTACACGAGTTATGAATTGGGCGCGAAGCTTTCTACCTCTACACATCATTTCAAATAGCACCGATCAGTTGGTGCACCGTCAACCCACCGCCTGGATGTAGGTCTTAGCTACCTGGTTGTACTTACTCAAGTTTACTGGTCTCTGAATTTATCAATTACGCTGAAGGCACAATTGGCCCCAGCAGCCAGTCCCTTAATGAGTTGACATTCCTCAGAAGTGTCATGTCCCTAAGAGAATGGGTTAGGTGGAGGAGGGGACCCACGCCTACCCAGAACCAAAACTAAGTGAAGGACTTTCGAAATAACCCCCACGATAGGCACCCAACTACGACTAGGAAGCAGGAATGAAGGGAAGCAGACCACCAAGTGGATTATACAGCCACAATCAGATATAAAACCGACGATAAGGCACTCCCTGCTACCTATAAACTCTGTGGATTTAAATTAATGTCCAGATTTCACTTATACAACAAAGGCTTCAAGTGCAGTCAAGGCACAATGCATCAACTGGTCCCAAATTCAATCCTTCCCTCTACATCACATCCAACCAAGTCACTCCACATCGCACTGACACTCGCGACAACACAGCAAAACATATTCTANCATCACATCCAACCAAGTCACTCCACATCGCACTGACACTCGCGACAACACAGCAAAACATATTCTAGAATTATGTCAGTTATTTGTTGATGGCTGGAAGGGTAACAAGAAGGCGAAAGAAGAACGAGAAGCATTAACACAACTGCGCACGCCTGTGTGGAGAGAGACAGCAGCAGAATAGCTAGTACTCATCGTGGAACGGATATTCCGGGTGATTCTCAAAACTAAAAGAGAAATAGAAGTTGGGAGAGAAGAGAATGAATGTCCTCAAAAAAAACATGAAGCCACCCACAATTCACAACAACCTTTATCTACCACGACTTCAACCACGATGAGAATAACTTACCCAGGCCACCGAATGATGCGTCCACTCGACTTGATGCTGCAGAGTTTTGCCATTTCCGCATCAGTCAGATCAAAATCAAACACCTCGAAGTGCACAAACAAATGATTGGAAAATGTTGTGCCATTAGGATTTAGCAAATAAATATCTCAAGTGTACTTGCTTTGTTTGTAACTTACATCAAAATTTGACTTGATACGCTCCGGAGTGACACTTTTGATGAGGACAACGATGCCTCGTTGAAGACCATGGCGCAGCAGCACCTGCGCCGGTGTCTTCTTATGCTTGTGTGCGATTTCGACAACGCACTTGTCGTCCACTAACGATTTAGCTTTGCCTCTGCAAGAAGCGCAAACACCGAATTCATTAAGGAGAACCAAGAGGCGAATAACCCTCAATCAGAATGTTCTTTGAGTGACAAAATTCAATCAGCTTCGTGTTTGGACAGTTAATATTGACTTCTACTTGATTCACTGCCGGTGGAATCCGACACGACGTCAAAATGCGTTCCAACTGCCTTTTATTGAAGTTGGACACACCAATCGACTTGACAAGTCCAGCAGACACCAACTCTTCCATGGCCTAGAGAGCTGTGTTGGTAATGCTAAACGAACCTACCTTCCATGTATCCTCAATTTTGTGATATTCAAAATCAAATGTGCTTGGATCATGAATATCGAATGGAACACCCTCCTTGTACTTGAGGGACGCGGGAAAATGCATCAAGTAAAGATCCAAATACTCAAGGCCAAAATTCTTTACTGACAGCTCACACGCCTTGCGAACATCTTCGGGTGCGTGCTTGTCACACCAAAGCTACAATCAATGGATAGTGGGTCTCACGAATATGGGAATACCTTTGAGGTGACGAAGATGTCTTCACGTTTCAGGTTGAGCTTCTTCATTGATGTCGCTATTCCTTCACCGACTTCCTTTTCGTTGCCGTAGATCATGGCGCAATCTATGTGGCGATAGCCGGTGCTAAGAGCCACTTCAACGGCGCCCGTCACGACATTTTGGGGGGCCTATAATTGACAAGCAATGGGCAAAATTCGGTCCTATTACCCAGAAGGTTCCAAAGCCAAGTTGTGGAATCCTATGACCGCTGTTAAGGAGCAGACTTGGGTTTCGACGCATCACTTTCGATGAAAGACAGGCGAGAAATACCCAACGCACGCCCTAATATAAGGATCTAGGTCGAAGAGCATGTGCAGTTTGTTCATACAAACAAAATGGCTTGATTGTTTCGTTTTTTGCCTTTTCGGCAATTTCATGGCAAAAAAATAGAATTGAATGCCTTTTAAATTTGCGTTAAATATTGATTATGCGTTTTGGCGTTCAAAACAACTGGTAATCCTCTTAGTGCAAATTTGTAAAAACAAATGTGCGACAAAGTTTTGGAAATCCTTTCTTAGGTAACGTACTTTCTTTTTGTTTTTCGATGCAAAGTCTTTTGTGGTTCATTATATTGAGCAATGCGCGTTTGTGAACAGATCGTGGCACTTTTGCATTCTCATAGTGTACGTAGACACTCTTTCATTTCCATCATCCCTGCTACGAGGAGGCTGGGTGTTTTCGACATCCTTATTGTGATCACACTGAGATCACGTGGTAGGGATACCGAAGCGGCTAGGCTGAGGCGTACCTGATGTCCCGAGAGCTATCTTGCAAGTCCATGACCAGGGTTAAATACTTCCCCTTGCCTCTCACCCACAAGGTTATTTTGAATAACATAAGTACNACAGACAGACAGACAGACAGACAGACAGACAGACAGACAGACAGACAGACAGACAGACAGACAGACAGACAGACAGACAGACAGACAGACAGACAGACAGACAGACAGACAGACAGACAGACAGACAGACAGACAGACAGACAGACAGACAGACAGACAGACAGACAGACAGACAGACAGACAGACAGACAGACAGACAGACAGACAGACAGACAGACAGACAGACAGACAGACAGACAGACAGACAGACAGACAGACAGACAGACAGACAGACAGACAGACAGACAGACAGACAGACAGACAGACAGACAGACAGACAGACAGACAGACAGACAGACAGACAGACAGACAGACAGACAGACAGACAGACAGACAGACAGACAGACAGACAGACAGACAGACAGACAGACAGACAGACAGACAGACAGACAGACAGACAGACAGACAGACAGACAGACAGACAGACAGACAGACAGACAGACAGACAGACAGACAGACAGACAGACAGACAGACAGACAGACAGACAGACAGACAGACAGACAGACAGACAGACAGACAGACAGACAGACAGACAGACAGACAGACAGACAGACAGACAGACAGACAGACAGACAGACAGACAGACAGACAGACAGACAGACAGACAGACAGACAGACAGACAGACAGACAGACAGACAGACAGACAGACAGACAGACAGACAGACAGACAGACAGACAGACAGACAGACAGACAGACAGACAGACAGACAGACAGACAGACAGACAGACAGACAGACAGACAGACAGACAGACAGACAGACAGACAGACAGACAGACAGACAGACAGACAGACAGACAGACAGACAGACAGACAGACAGACAGACAGACAGACAGACAGACAGACAGACAGACAGACAGACAGACAGACAGACAGACAGACAGACAGACAGACAGACAGACAGACAGACAGACAGACAGACAGACAGACAGACAGACAGACAGACAGACAGACAGACAGACAGACAGACAGACAGACAGACAGACAGACAGACAGACAGACAGACAGACAGACAGACAGACAGACAGACAGACAGACAGACAGACAGACAGACAGACAGACAGACAGACAGACAGACAGACAGACAGACAGACAGACAGACAGACAGACAGACAGACAGACAGACAGACAGACAGACAGACAGACAGACAGACAGACAGACAGACAGACAGACAGACAGACAGACAGACAGACAGACAGACAGACAGACAGACAGACAGACAGACAGACAGACAGACAGACAGACAGACAGACAGACAGACAGACAGACAGACAGACAGACAGACAGACAGACAGACAGACAGACAGACAGACAGACAGACAGACAGACAGACAGACAGACAGACAGACAGACAGACAGACAGACAGACAGACAGACAGACAGACAGACAGACAGACAGACAGACAGACAGACAGACAGACAGACAGACAGACAGACAGACAGACAGACAGACAGACAGACAGACAGACAGACAGACAGACAGACAGACAGACAGACAGACAGACAGACAGACAGACAGACAGACAGACAGACAGACAGACAGACAGACAGACAGACAGACAGACAGACAGACAGACAGACAGACAGACAGACAGACAGACAGACAGACAGACAGACAGACAGACAGACAGACAGACAGACAGACAGACAGACAGACAGACAGACAGACAGACAGACAGACAGACAGACAGACAGACAGACAGACAGACAGACAGACAGACAGACAGACAGACAGACAGACAGACAGACAGACAGACAGACAGACAGACAGACAGACAGACAGACAGACAGACAGACAGACAGACAGACAGACAGACAGACAGACAGACAGACAGACAGACAGACAGACAGACAGACAGACAGACAGACAGACAGACAGACAGACAGACAGACAGACAGACAGACAGACAGACAGACAGACAGACAGACAGACAGACAGACAGACAGACAGACAGACAGACAGACAGACAGACAGACAGACAGACAGACAGACAGACAGACAGACAGACAGACAGACAGACAGACAGACAGACAGACAGACAGACAGACAGACAGACAGACAGACAGACAGACAGACAGACAGACAGACAGACAGACAGACAGACAGACAGACAGACAGACAGACAGACAGACAGACAGACAGACAGACAGACAGACAGACAGACAGACAGACAGACAGACAGACAGACAGACAGACAGACAGACAGACAGACAGACAGACAGACAGACAGACAGACAGACAGACAGACAGACAGACAGACAGACAGACAGACAGACAGACAGACAGACAGACAGACAGACAGACAGACAGACAGACAGACAGACAGACAGACAGACAGACAGACAGACAGACAGACAGACAGACAGACAGACAGACAGACAGACAGACAGACAGACAGACAGACAGACAGACAGACAGACAGACAGACAGACAGACAGACAGACAGACAGACAGACAGACAGACAGACAGACAGACAGACAGACAGACAGACAGACAGACAGACAGACAGACAGACAGACAGACAGACAGACAGACAGACAGACAGACAGACAGACAGACAGACAGACAGACAGACAGACAGACAGACAGACAGACAGACAGACAGACAGACAGACAGACAGACAGACAGACAGACAGACAGACAGACAGACAGACAGACAGACAGACAGACAGACAGACAGACAGACAGACAGACAGACAGACAGACAGACAGACAGACAGACAGACAGACAGACAGACAGACAGACAGACAGACAGACAGACAGACAGACAGACAGACAGACAGACAGACAGACAGACAGACAGACAGACAGACAGACAGACAGACAGACAGACAGACAGACAGACAGAACTGACTACAGACACAATGCTCAGCACTAAGCAATTTCACTTGGCTTTTTTGAGAGACCTAATTAATGGAGGAAAGAGGGATTTAAGGCCTACAAAGGTTTGGAAGAGCCTTTTCCTATTACTGGTGGTAACTTACCAGACTGGCGTTCACCCGCCGTCAAGGCATTCGTCAGTTAGGCGTTTGGTTGAGCCGCTCTCCACTTGAGGTGAAGGATGATGCTGTTGGAATTGGGCATGGACTCAAATAATCACCTGCAATGCTGCCAGGATTCCATTTTGGGGAAATAAATGACAATGCTAGCTTAGACCGAACTTCAATCAATGTATGCATTGCTACAGCGAAGTAGGCCGATCGCCCCTCACGTGCAGACGATCCGATGTGAGGCAGGTGCGACCACATACTACGATCGCAACAAATTTGCAAACTGAACAACTCCTAGACTGCATCCAAATCCACACCAAGCATACGCACAAACACACACGAGCGAGAAGTGAAGCTTTGTGGATGTAGTAACTACTCCACAGGGTGTGACATGGATGGATGACCGCTAATACATTTGTTAGCCTGTTCCACCACTTATGGGATGGAAACAATAAGGTTTTCCCCTTTTCGCATGATGCAGCATCTCCTCGTGTTTAACCGTCTCTCCACAACAAACGTATTACACGAGTTATGAATTGGGCGCGAAGCTTTCTACCTCTACACATCATTTCAAATAGCACCGATCAGTTGGTGCACCGTCAACTCACCACCTGGATGTAGGTCTTAGCTACCTGGTTGAACTTACTCAAGTTTACTGGTCTCTGACTTCAACGATTACGTTCAAGACAGAATTTGCCCTAGCAGCCAGTCCCATCGAAACTACCAAGCATATCCCTTAATCAGCTGACATTCCTCAGAAGTGTCATGTCCCTAAGAGAATGGGTTAGGTAGAGGAGGGGACCCACGCCTACCCAGAACCAAAACTAAGTGAAGGACTTTCGAAATAACCCCCACGATAGGCACCCAACTACGACTAGGAAGCAGGAATGAAGGGAAGCAGACTACCAAGTGGATTATCCAGTTACAACCAGACATAAAACCCACGATAAGGCACTCCCTGCTACCTATAAATTCCGTGGGTTTAAATTAATGTCCAGATTTCACTTATACAAAAAAGGCCTCAAGTGCAGTCAAGGCACAATGCATCAACTGGTCCCAAATTCAATCCTTCCCTCTGCATCACATCCAACCAAGTCACTCCACATCGCACTGACACTCGCGACAACACAGCAAAACATATTCTAGAATTATGTCAGTTATTTGTTGATGGCTGGAAGGGTAACAAGAAGGCGAAAGAAGAACGAGAAGCATTAACACAACTGCGCACGCCTGTGTGGAGAGAGACAGCAGCAGAATAGCTAGTACTCATCGTGGAACGGATATTCCGGGTGATTCTCAAAACTAAAAGAGAAATAGAAGTTGGGAGAGAAGAGAATGAATGTCCTCAAAAAAAACATGAAGCCACCCACAATTCACAACAACCTTTATCTACCACGACTTCATAGTCGCATACACTAGAGCAACGCTTTCTTAGAAAGAAAGCAATTTGGAGATTAGAAAAAAACCACGATGAGAATAACTTACCCAGGCCACCGAATGATGCGTCCACTCGACTTGATGCTGCAGAGTTTTGCCATTTCCGCATCAGTCAGATCAAAATCAAACACCTCGAAGTGCACAAACAAATGATTGGAAAATGTTGTGCCATTAGGATTTAGCAAATAAATATCTCAAGTGTACTTGCTTTGTTTGTAACTTACATCAAAATTTGACTTGATACGCTCCGGAGTGACACTTTTGATGAGGACAACGATGCCTCGTTGAAGACCATGGCGCAGCAGCACCTGCGCCGGTGTCTTCTTATGCTTGTGTGCGATTTCGACAACGCACTTGTCGTCCACTAACGATTTAGCTTTGCCTCTGCAAGAAGCGCAAACACCGAATTCATTACAATCTCAACTGACAAACGAATTAGCAGTGATGGCATGGGCAAAACCTACTCCATGAAACCAGGAGAACCAAGAGGCGAATAACCCTCAATCAGAATGTTCTTTGAGTGACAAAATTCAATCAGCTTCGTGTTTGGACAGTTAATATTGACTTCTACTTGATTCACTGCCGGTGGAATCCGACACGACGTCAAAATGCGTTCCAACTGCCTTTTATTGAAGTTGGACACACCAATCGACTTGACAAGTCCAGCAGACACCAACTCTTCCATGGCCTAGAGAGCTGTGTTGGTAATGCTAAACGAACCTACCTTCCATGTATCCTCAATTTTGTGATATTCAAAATCAAATGTGCTTGGATCATGAATATCGAATGGAACACCCTCCTTGTACTTGAGGGACGCGGGAAAATGCATCAAGTAAAGATCCAAATACTCAAGGCCAAAATTCTTTACTGACAGCTCACACGCCTTGCGAACATCTTCGGGTGCGTGCTTGTCACACCAAAGCTACAATCAATGGATAGTGGGTCTCACGAATATGGGAATACCTTTGAGGTGACGAAGATGTCTTCACGTTTCAGGTTGAGCTTCTTCATTGATGTCGCTATTCCTTCACCGACTTCCTTTTCGTTGCCGTAGATCATGGCGCAATCTATGTGGCGATAGCCGGTGCTAAGAGCCACTTCAACGGCGCCCGTCACGACATTTTGGGGGGCCTATAATTGACAAGCAATGGGCAAAATTCGGTCCTATTACCCAGAAGGTTCCAAAGCCAAGTTGTGGAATCCTATGACCGCTGTTAAGGAGCAGACTTGGGTTTCGACGCATCACTTTCGATGAAAGACAGGCGAGAAATACCCAACGCACGCCCTAATATAAGGATCTAGGTCGAAGAGCATGTGCAGTTTGTTCATACAAACAAAATGGCTTGATTGTTTCGTTTTTTGCCTTTTCGGCAATTTCATGGCAAAAAAATAGAATTGAATGCCTTTTAAATTTGCGTTAAATATTGATTATGCGTTTTGGCGTTCAAAACAACTGGTAATCCTCTTAGTGCAAATTTGTAAAAACAAATGTGCGACAAAGTTTTGGAAATCCTTTCTTAGGTAACGTACTTTCTTTTTGTTTTTCGATGCAAAGTCTTTTGTGGTTCATTATATTGAGCAATGCGCGTTTGTGAACAGATCGTGGCACTTTTGCATTCTCATAGTGTACGTAGACACTCTTTCATTTCCATCATCCCTGCTACGAGGAGGCTGGGTGTTTTCGACATCCTTATTGTGATCACACTGAGATCACGTGGTAGGGATACCGAAGCGGCTAGGCTGAGGCGTACCTGATGTCCCGAGAGCTATCTTGCAAGTCCATGACCAGGGTTAAATACTTCCCCTTGCCTCTCACCCACAAGGTTATTTTGAATAACATAAGTACCACAGCACAAATCTTAAATTTATCTTACAATCAGTGATTACCAGCTAAAATTAACGGGCTGGCAAATAGTTGTTTACGAGNTACAGCGCAAATCTTAAATTTATTTTACAATCAGTGATTACCAGCTAAAATTAACGGGCTGGCAAATAGTTGTTTACGAGATTCTACTTTACAAACACTAGTAGATCATGTTTGACAGCGCAGGACAATGTAATCTTCCAAGCTTTTTATGTAGAGACCGGCAAACAACACACTCTTGGCCGTAAATAGGAGACCAGCAGTCTTTCTGTCAAAGTTCTTTTTATGAAAACAATTTGGAGATTAGAAAAACCACGATGAGAATAACTTGCCCAGGCCACCAGATGATGCGTTCACTCGACTTGATGCTGCAGATTTTTGCCACTTCCGCATCAGCCAGCTCAAAATCAAACACCTCGAAGTGCAAAAACAAGTGATTGAAAAACGTGCTATTAAGACATAGCAAGTAAACATCTCAAGTGTGTTTCCTTTGTTTGTAACTTGCATCAAAATTGGATTTAATACGCTCCGGAGTGGCACTTTTGATGAGGACAATGATGCCTCGCTGAAGACCATGGCGCAGCGGCACCTGCACTGGTGTCTTCTTGTGTTTGTGGGCGATTTCGACAACGCACTTGTTCTCCACTTTCGTATAAGATAATTTACTCACCTTAGCGAATACCCTCCTTGTTTCACGGTGCTGATTTTCGGTCCCGCCAGCGCTGCTGTTTCATTGCCAAATTGGGCTATTGCATCTCGCGTTGCATGTGGAGTCCAAAGTTATTGGCTGCTGGATAATTAATACTTTGTTGAAACCGCGCGCGAACACAAGGCGATAGTTCAGTATCTAAGACCTAAAATATTTTATTTTGTCTTTATTTCGGTTTTCATCCTAGATAATTTGCTCGCCCTTTGTAAATGATGACTGATGCTCACAGCAAATAAGTTTGGGAAATTTTTCGATGTTTTGAGACGCCAGTTGCAATATCGGATTCATATTTACGAATTGTTTTTTATCCTCTGGCAGTTATGAACAAGCTTTGCTTTGTGTCGAGGGTTCAAAGTAATGACGCCCACAACTAAGTGTCGGAGACAAATCCTTTCCATTTTTGTGAAACGTACAATCATGGATGCGCGTATTCGAGCTGTCCTTATTGCGCACTCCCCAAACGCATTTCGAGGACCAGTGTATGGAAGGCTCTCTTCTTTCGTCCTTTTCCCTTCTACCGCCTCAACTATGAGGCGTTTTGATGGTTCGCTAGCGAGGCCGAAGTGGTTATGACGCCTTTCGCCTACAAAGTATCTTCTATCGACATAACTATTACATCGTCCCTTGTTCTTTTGAGCTCATTCTCCGGCACTACTCCCATTATTTGCCGTTTACTATGCGTGGATGAAACGCGTAAGCAACCGGCAAGGAATAGCTGTAATATCGAATCTTATTGTGATGGACGTTGATTGACTAAATATGGAGTTGTGCATTGCAGCCGAGGTAATCCGTGGAAGAGAGAGCTTTCACTAAGCGGAAGGGATCTCTACTCTAAGAGTGGTAAAACTTACGATGTGTCCTGCGCGGAAGAATGGGTCTGTGTATTTGGACAAGATCTCCTTCGTATTAGACGCCAGGTCGATTGTGCTTGTCTTAGTATTTCTTATGCCTATTATAAGACATTTATAAATATCGCCAGGCCATCCGATAGGTTGGTTTTGGTCAAATTTTCACTTCTTTTGTGCGATCTTCGGTGACCGCTAACCCGCCCGACAAGGCTGTATGCTCCAGCATTTAAGGTCAATCGTGCATCTCGTAGACGACCCAGCAACATTTTAAGATTGGTGTTGTGCTCACAAATGTCCTAACCAAAAACAAGAATGTCATCCGGGTAAATAATGCAGTGTTTTGAGAAAGCCCAATTGGTGCTGTCTGCATTAGGCATTGGAAGGTGTCTGCAGCATTACACAATCCAAAGGTCGTTGTCTCAAACTTGTAAAAACCTGTTTGGCACTATGAATGCCGTCTTCTCTTTGCCTGCTTTCGCTATTTTTACTTGCCAGCATGCGAATTTTAAGACTATCGTAGAAAACCTCCTTGATTTTATGCAGGGAGCCCAATGAATCGTTTATGTGGGGTAAAAATAACGTTTAGCTTCCTGTAATCGACGCATATTTGAAGACCACCTTCGCTTTTCCCTGTCGCTGAAGATATAAGTGAATGTTAAACCAGTCTTTAGAATTCATTCTTTCTTTAATGTGGGGAAGGGCCATCAACTCTGCCACTAGTGCAGACGATTTCTCCCTTTCCTCCTCTTTCCTTCTACTACTCCTACTGCGAGAAGGTTGGATGTTTCTAGACACCTTTATTCTAAGGACAGGGAGAATATACGGTAGTGGAGGCGTCTTGGACTCAGGAGAACGAATATGTTCATCCTTGCCTCCTGCCTGCAAATCAAGTTTCAAAGAACACACGTATTACAATGCAACTTGTATTTTTATCCCAAGACTTTGTCTACAATGAGCTCGTTATTGCCGCTTGTCACTGTGCCTCTTCGTTAATTACCCGCCTCCAAAAATTATTTATGTTGATTCACTTTTTTAGAGGACTTGATAACAGCAGATCAGTTGAGGTACAATGCAGGCGAGCGTTAGGCTGAACAGGAAAGGATTCGTTTCGGTTTACGAAGTGAATGCTAGATTTGACACTCAGTTCCTTAGATATATTACTGCAATAATGAACACAATAGTGCGTCTATCGCTATTTCAAATACGAAATGTTCATTTTTGGAAGAATGACGCTCGCGCAGTCCAAGTGAATTGGTTGCCAAGTCTAGTTATACCTTTGACCAGACAGGAAGACATTGGTCTGTCGACGCAGTGAGCAAAAGCATGCTTCTGGGTGGTGAACCGATGGTACACCAGCCAAACGCTTTTTGCATCCATTTATGATCAACCACAGATATTGGATAAAACTTGGCCTGATATGACTTGGCAGCAATAAGTGAAAGGAGGAAGAGAACCACAGTCCTTTCCCACACGCATATGCATAATCTCGTCCTTCCTTACGTAACTTGGCAGTCAGACCAGAGTTCCTACTACTAGCTACGGACATGCGTGACGGCCAACGCAACCTCCCATTCCCAAATCCAGCTCCCAAAGGGATAAAACTGAAGGCAAGCAGAAATGCCAAAAGGGAATCTGTGGCGGTGCAGCCGAGGTAAAACCTCAGCTGCGCAGTCATGGTGTTCCATGGCCGAGGAAGATTGGTTAGGCGAAGCAACGTTGAGAACGCTCAAATGGTAATGCGAGGGACTGTGCAGCGAGTCGGTCATTTGTTAGACTCGATACTTCGTAAAAGGACCACTTCGAGTCTCCGTCTTTGTGACCACACCCAAATAAGTGTTGCCGCCTCCATCATCTGCGATACGTCGAAGCTCTGCACTACAACTAGCCTCACCGACCTGATGCGAAACTGAACTAGCAGCGCAGAACAGGCAGCCTGCACTTCCCTACCGTCTGCAAGGTTACCTCAGCGATGTGTGACGACTACACTTCACCCGAGGCGATAGCTCCACATGCTTACAACACAAAGGGCACAAAAGTCGCCATTCACTAGGATTCGCCCGTCGATGGATACATAAAACACGATAATAGTCCACACCCACCACTTGACACTTCTCACTGCTGCTGCTTCACTTCCACTTTCCACTCTTCCAATAACTACGCCACACGACGTCAATAAAAACAGTCTACCCAGCAGCCCCAACATCACTCCTCCACACTACCTTAATTCCTCTCACGTCAATCCCCACCACACTCACACATAAACAGACACAACAAAAAAGCAGCTTCAAGGAAGTTCTTCAACATTTGCTAATGTTCTACAGAGCGCTAAAAATGCGCACGATGGGGCTGGCAAATGTTCAGCCAACTATAAATGCCACAGTAGAAGACAGTAACAAAGCAACTAGTACTTATTGTGAAACGGATATTCCGGGTGCATTGAAAAGCTGAAAAAGACAGCAGCATAGACAGGAGAAGGAAGACAACGCATCTCTTCAAAACACCACCAAGTTAATCAAAAGTGACAATAACGATCAACTGCCAATGTATCATGCTCGCACATTAGAAGGCAGTTCATTCGTTAAAAGAGGGCCCGCTCGAAGTCGTACCAGCTACGATGAGCATAACTTACCCTGGCCAACGGATAATACGTCCGCCCGACACAACGTTGTTGAGTTTTGCCATTTACACATCGGTCAGCTTAAAATCAAACACCTGGAAAGCACAAACACTTGCCATGAAACACGGACGATCAATTGAGATCATGTGAACGGTTTAAAAGCGTGTTGTGCAAATTAAAGACCCACATCGAAATTCGACTTTATCCGCTCCGCAGTTACACTCTTGACGAGGACAACAATGCCTCGTTGAAGACCATGGTGCAGCAGCACCTGCGCTGGTGTCTTCTTGTGTTTGTGCGCGATTTCGACAACGTTATCATCATCCAGCACCGGATCCACTTGGCCTCTACATAGAACAAAAAAATGCGGTTCAGTTAATAGCCCAATTGGCATGGACAAAAAACCAACGGCATGAATCCAGGAGAGCCGAGAGGCGAATAGCCCTCAACCAAAATATTCTTCGAATGACAAAATCCAATCAACTTCGTATTTGGACAGCGAATATTGACTTCTACTTGATTCACTGCCGGTGGAATTCGGCACGACACCAAAATGCGTTCCAATTGTTTTTTATTGAAGTTAGACACACCAATCGATTTGACAAGTCCAGCCGACACCAAATCTTCCATGGCCCAAAAAGCCATTTTACTAATGCTTGAGCAAATCCACCTTCCATGTATCCTCAAGTTTGTGATGCTCAAAAATGCAGGAGCTTGGATCATAGATACTGAAGGGAACACCTTCCTTATATTTGAACGACACGGGAAAGTGTATCAAGTAAAGATCTAAATAATCAAGGCCTAAGTTTTTAATTGACAGTTCACACGCTTCGCGAACATTCTCGGTTGCGTGTTTGTCACACCAAAGCTACGCTCAAAAGATAGTAAACTGCAAGACCATGGTAGTACCTTTGAAGTAACGAAGATGTCGTCACGTTTCAGGTTGAGCTTCTTCATTGATGTTGCTATGGCTTCACCGACTTCATTTTCGTTGCGATAGATCATGGCGCAATCGATGTGTCGATATCCGACGCTGAGAGCCAGTTCAACGGCTCCACTTACCACTTCCTTTGGAGCCTATAATGGTCATCCAATCGACAAAGGTAGAATCCGATACTCGAAAGGTTCCGAAGCCAAGTTGTGGGATTTTATAACCGCTATTGAGAAGTAGACTTTTATTCATGCTCATCACCCAGGCTATAACACAAAAACGCCAATTCACCAACGTACACTTCAAATTGACAACTCGGGTCAAATAGCATACGCTACTCAATTACATAAACAAAATTGAGTTTTTTTCCTTCTGTTTAAAAGCAAAAATACTTTTTGTCTGCGTTTCAGTTTTCATGTTGGATAGTTCGCGCAACTTGAGGTTCGACGATTGATGATCACCACGGGCAAAGTTGACGAAGTCCTACTGTTAATTGCAGGCGCAAGTTAAAATCTTCTTAAGACCTAAGTGGCTTGCTTTCCACTATCCGGCACTCTTAAACAAACCTTTTTTCGCATAAGGTTTCTGCAATTAGTGCAGTCCTCTTCTCTTTCTAAGACTTTTTTAAAGGCAGAATATATAATTTTAACAAACAGAGGGGTTGGGGCTACTGGCATGGCTCGGTTGCCACCCAACCCGGCTAGGGCAATGTGGCCACCCAACTTACCGACACTGAGACCAGCAATCAGAACAAGAAAATGTTACATAACAGCATGCATGAGCGCATTCAAGTTTTCCTTACTGTATAAGGCCACACGGCCAGTTGAGTACATCCTAAACATATTTTAAACACCGCTGAACAAGTGTCTTCCAGTGCCTGGTGCAGACAGCACTAATAAGGCATTTGGAATGCTGACAAAACTCCAACCTTTGGCCTACTTACCATTTTATTTTCACCTTTATATTCCTACTTTAAGTTTTTGCTGGCACAAGGCCGTGTAACTCATTTCGTCAGCTCAATGTACGGCTTGCTTTGGTTTTTTTGTTTACTTGTTGCAATTCTTTTTTTACTCTCTCTCACTCAACAATTTGCCAGCCAATTCAATGAGTTGTCGCCTTATTGCTAGTTGTGTCCACCACCCAAGATGATGCCTGTTCGGTATTTGTTTTTATCACCGTATATTCTCACTAGACACTGGTCGTTATGGGATATTTGTAAGCATTCGTTTTGCCTTCAAGGGACTCAATGGTGGCAGTTCATTGCATGTACGATACATCTATCTCTACCTATTTTGATATTACGCGGCATAACAAATGAGCACCAGACTCAGTGGGAGTGTTCGTCCCGATTCAAGAAGAGAATGCCAGACTTAAATCTCAATTTTGTAAGTGCATTGGTGCTGTTTCGAAAAAGAAATACTCGATTTTAAAAAGAGGAAAACTAGCGCAGTCTGAGTGCCGGAATCGCGAGAGGCGCGGACTGCAAGGCATCATTTTTCAAAGCAGGTAGCAGAAACATCTGCTTTTAGTGGTGACACGATGGTACACCGGCTAAGCGTTTTATGTATCCATTTACAGTTGTGTAATTATTTGCGTTGTAGATGGATATAAGCACTAGGAGATGTTGCATTACGCATGCCCATTCCATCATGATCTATGGCTTTTGTTGACGAGGTTGGGAAACAAACTCTAGTAAGTGCGTATTACAGGCATCCACCAGCACTTGATAAGTGGATGCTGTCACACACTTGATCCCCGCACGACTTCACTTGCCTTGTGAATGCGTGTATGTGTGTGTGGGTGTGGCAGCACACATCGAAATGACTGAGAATGATGTCCAGTGCTCAGTGAGAAAACTATTAGCCACAGATGCTGGACAGAACTTGGACTGATATGACGAGCGGTAAGAAATGACAAGATAAGATTGAATCAAAAATCTGTTTTTACACTCCTATACAGAATCCTGTCCTCCCTTGCATAACTCGACTTTTGGACCAGTGTTCCTGCTTCTAGTTGTGGACACGCGTAATTGTCAACGTGTTCCCACATCCTCAAATCCAGTTCACAACAGGATAAAACTGTGTGGTAAGTAGATCCGCCGAAAGGAAACCTGTGGGGTTGTGGGCAAGGTTTAATCCTCAGCTCCTCTGTTGTTGTGCGAGTGTTTTCGTCTAGCATTGGCCGAGGAAGGAGATTGGTTAGACAAAGCGGCATGTAGGACGCTGGAATGATTATGCAATTGGCTGTGTAATACATTGGTTATTTGTTAAGAGAGTGGGAGTTAATCAACTAGATTGTGACAAAGGAACAAATGTTATTTAACGTTGGGTTAGTGACATTTAATCTCTGATGTGATCTGTTGGCATGTTTCCATGCACCGCGAACCGCATTGTGCGTGTGTATGTGTGTGTGGCTGCATGTCTGTGGAACAAATCGGACTCAACCAATTACTCAGAGGAGAATCCCATACACAGCCCTAGCATTTGTGCCCAAGCCTCACCTATTCATTCGGACAAGAGATTTCCAGTGAAGAGTAGTTGGGAACGAATCCGTGTCACATTAGGAGTGGTGCACAGCGATCAAGTTTCACACTAAATATTTAGAATGAAATGCAGGGAACATGGAATTACATCTCCTTAGACATGGAATCGCCTATTAATGGCTCAGCACCATCCATCGCGATAAGGATTGCGTCCAACTCCTTTCGTGGGATGCCTCACCACGTCCTGGAAAAAGAGACTTAAAGGATTGTTCATCTCCATCCAGAAAACACACTTAAGGAAAGCACATCAGGTCTCCTTCATTTTCAGTCTTCTCTCTCCCAACATTTATGCACCGCATGCACAGCCCATCTACTGACCCTTACATCATCCCTTCTCGCCATCTCAATTCCTCTTAAGCTACTCCTCACCAGACTGACATCTGTAAAAACACAAAGTAAGGCAATTGCAGGTAAGTCGTTGAGAATTTGTTGACAAAAGTGGGATTTTTGAGGCTGGCAAATGTATATGAATGTACGAGAAGGCGACAGCGAAACAATCAGTACTCATCGTTGAACGGATATTCCGGATGCTTTGCGATGCTGAAAGTGAAAAGAAGAGAAGAGTAATGTCAATTTTAGCCGGCATTCATCATGTCGGCGCATTTTATTGGCGTACAAACTACGATGGGCATGACTTACGCTGGCCAACGAATGATACGTCCGCTGGACACGATGCTGTTGAGTTTTGCCATTTCCGCCTCAGTCAGCTCAAAATCAAACACCTGGAAGAGCACAAGCAGATATCGTGGTAAATAGGCTAGCTAAGCTTCCTTTAACTGTGACTTACATCGAAATTTGAATTGATGCGTTCCGGAGTGACACTTTTGACGAGAACAACGATGCCTCGTTGGAGACCATGGCGCAGTAGCACCTGTGCAGGTGTCTTCCCGTGTTTGTGTGCGATTTCACCAACGACCTCCTCCTCCAGCACCGGCTTTTCCTGATCTCTACAATGATCGAGTAAGGTATTTCCTTCGGAGTCGCAATTAACAAACCTACTTGAAGTAACCAGGAGAGCCAAGAGGAGCATAACCCTCAACCAAGATGTTCTTGGAGTGACAAAATTCAATCAGTTTCGTGTTTGGGCAGTGGATGTTGACTTCCACCTGATTCACCGCCGGTGGAATCCTGCATGATGCCAATATGCGTTCCAACTGGCGTTTGTTGAAGTTGGATACACCAATCGACTTGGCAAGTCCTGCCGAAACCAATTCTTCCATGGCCTAAATGGAAGCGCTCGCATCCCTTTTACTAATCTACCTTCCACGTGTCCTCTAGTCTGTGGTATTCAAATGTATATAGACTTGGATCTTCGTATTCGAATTCAACACCCTCCTTGTGATGGAAGGATACAGGCCAGTGGATCAGGTAGAGATCCAAATACTTGACACCAAAGTTTGTAATCGACAGTTCACATGCACCGCGGACATCCTCTGGAGCGTGTTTGTCACACCAAAGCTACACAGAGTAGATAAGGAATCTCAAGAAGGTGGAGAAGTACCTTTGAGGTGATGAAGAAGTCTTCGCGTTTTAGGTTGTACTTCTTCATCGATGCTGCTATTCCTGCACCGACTTCAGCTTCGGTGTCATAGAGCATGGCGCTGTCGAAGTGGCGAAATCCTCTGCTGACGGCCACTTCAACAGCATGCGTCATTCTTTCCTTCGCGCCCTACAATCACCATGTGGTAAAGAGGAACGAAATCCTACAGCAGTGCCGAGGCCAAGTTGTGGAATCGTATAGCCACTGTTGAGGGTAAGAGTTGGTGTGTGAGCCATCGCCTTGTCCGGTTGCAACGCACGTCACAATATTGTGTGCTACAGTAAACTTCAGCATTTGTATCACGCTTTAAGTACCTCTAGATCATGTAAACATGCATTTTTTATTCCTCCATTTTATGTGCGATAATGTATGCATTTCCGCCTAAAATCGACAGTTAAGGCGATGGTTGTTAGACATACAAGCTGGAATTGTTCTCTCCTATTCCACTGCATTTGCCTCCTCTGAGGGCAAATGGCCTTGGAATATACTATTATTACGAGTAAACTCAGCATTGAGGAAGTAAACGTGTGGTAGCTCTGAAGGGGATGGGGACAAGTTCTTGGTGCTTGTGTAGCTGTGATTAGCTATTTAGTGCTTTGCAATGCCTCAGTGGATGAAAGGATCCTTAAAGACCTAAGTCTCTACGAGCCCATGTTAGTGCAGCAACGCAGTGCAGACGACTTCCGAATCATGGCGTGCACACTATGCCATTACTCTCAAAGCATTTCCATCCCATAGTAAACAATAATATCTGATCACCCGGTTGTGTGATTTGAGCCTTACTCGTTCAATACCATGTGGTGTAAAATAGGGAACCCGTCACGGGCTGCTTCTCTATGCTACTTAAATACGTTTCAGTAGGCTATTTTCAAAAATTCAATGACCAATTTGTGCCCCTGGTAAGTTTACTATTAACAGGAAAATCCTCCTTTAACCCAAGCGTAATAAGTGAGACCTTAAAAGTCTTGTGAAAGCATTTGTAACTTCAAAATACATGCAAAACACATGCCGTCATTCTCATTTTAGCTTGATTCCGAGAAGTCAAGGATGACATCGCTTGGTTGTCATTCTGATAATGCAACTCCACTACCAAAAGGTTTCTATTACAATCTCTCATTTCCGCGCATTCCCTATTGCGAACCCGCGGTTACTTCTACCTCCACTGTACTCACCGCATTCAGCGTATGCATGCATGTATGTATGTAAATTGAAGTGTTACATTTACCACCGGTGGTCTTGCTTCTCAATGACTTTAAATGGTGTGCAAATTGATTTGCAACGGAGTCATCGCGAGAGGAGACTAGAAGCGCCGACAGGAAGTCAGGTCGTAGACATGCATGCGCAACAGCAATTACGAACGCTTACAAATTGTCAAAATGTTAGGCGATGCCATCTTTCTGAGATCGATTATAGCGCCCTAAGTGTGCAAGCCCTATGTAATACTTTGTTTGTTTGGACTGCCGGTTTCGGTGACTTGGGTGGCCATCTTGTACTGAGCCGATTGGTCGGCCTTCGGGCCGTGCCAACAGCCCCCAAGTCCTCTGTTTCCAGAATACATGTATTCTACCCCTAATACTACACCTTCTTTTACCTTGAAGGGAGTCTCGGGACGCTNGATTGGTCGGCCTTCGGGCCGTGCCAACAGCCCCCAAGTCCTCTGTTTCCAGAATACATGTATTCTACCCCTAATACTACACCTTCTTTTACCTTGAAGGGAGTCTCGGGACGCTACACCTAGTTTACTTATGCTTGCAGCAGTGTCGGTGGGTTCTTACCTCGTTAAGATAAATACCAATTAATAAGATGCTACAAATATCCACCTTGGCGTGACTCTGGGACGTTATCTGCGAAAGTAAACTTGAAGCGCTTTTACAAATGCTTGGTTACAGACTTGATCTACTAGTGTTTGTAAAGTAGAAGCTCGTAAACAACTATTTGCCAGCCCGTTAATTTTAGCTGGTAATCACTGATTGTAAGATAAATTTAAGATTTGTGCTGTGGTACTTATGTTATTCAAAATAACCTTGTGGGTGAGAGGCAAGGAGAAGTATTTAACCCTGGTCATGGACTTGCAAGATAGCTCTCGGGACATCAGGTACGCCTCAGCCTGGCCGCTTCGGTATCCCTACCACGTGACCTCAGTGTGATCACAATAAGGATGTCGAAAACACCCAGCCTCCTCGTAGCAGGGATGATGGAAATGAAAGAGTGCCTACGTACACTATGAGAATGCAAAAGTGCCACGATCTGTTCACAAACGCGCATTGCTCAATATAATGAACCACAAAAGACTTTGCATCGAAAAACAAAAAGAAAGTACGTTACCTAAGAAAGGATTTCCAAAACTTTGTCGCACATTTGTTTTTACAAATTTGCACTAAGAGGATTACCAGTTGTTTTGAACGCCAAAACGCATAATCAATATTTAACGCAAATTTAAAAGGCATTCAATTCTATTTTTTTGCCATGAAATTGCCGAAAAGGCAAAAAACGAAACAATCAAGCCATTTTGTTTGTATGAACAAACTGCACATGCTCTTCGACCTAGATCCTTATATTAAGGCGTGCGTTGGATATTCCTCGCCTGTCTTTCATCGAAAGTAATGCGTCGAAACCCAAGTCTGCTCCTTAACAGCGGTCATAGGATTCCACAACTTGGCTTTGGAACCTTCTGGGTAATAGGACCGAATTTTGCCCATTGCTTGTCAATTATAGGCCCCCCAAAATGTCGTGACGGGCGCCGTTGAAGTGGCTCTTAGCACCGGCTATCGCCACATAGATTGCGCCATGATCTACGGCAACGAAAAGGAAGTCGGTGAAGGAATAGCGACATCAATGAAGAAGCTCAACCTGAAACGTGAAGACATCTTCGTCACCTCAAAGGTATTCCCATATTCGTGAGACCCACTATCCATTGATTGTAGCTTTGGTGTGACAAGCACGCACCCGAAGATGTTCGCAAGGCGTGTGAGCTGTCAGTAAAGAATTTTGGCCTTGAGTATTTGGATCTTTACTTGATGCATTTTCCCGCGTCCCTCAAGTACAAGGAGGGTATTCCATTCGATATTCATGATCCAAGCACATTTGATTTTGAATATCACAAAATTGAGGATACATGGAAGGTAGGTTCGTTTAGCATTACCAACACAGCTCTCTAGGCCATGGAAGAGTTGGTGTCTGCTGGACTTGTCAAGTCGATTGGTGTGTCCAACTTCAATAAAAGGCAGTTGGAACGCATTTTGACGTCGTGTCGGATTCCACCGGCAGTGAATCAAGTAGAAGTCAATATTAACTGTCCAAACACGAAGCTGATTGAATTTTGTCACTCAAAGAACATTTTGATTGAGGGTTATTCGCCTCTTGGTTCTCCTGGTTTCATGGAGTAGGTTTTGCCCATGCCATCACTGCTAATTCATTTGTCAGTTGAGGTTTTAATGAATTCGGTGTTTGCGCTTCTTGCAGAGGCAAAGCTAAATCGTTAGTGGACGACAAGTGCGTTGTCGAAATCGCACACAAGCATAAGAAGACACCGGCGCAGGTGCTGCTGCGCCATGGTCTTCAACGAGGCATCGTTGTCCTCATCAAAAGTGTCACTCCGGAGCGTATCAAGTCAAATTTTGATGTAAGTTACAAACAAAGCAAGTACACTTGAGATATTTATTTGCTAAATCCTAATGGCACAACATTTTCCAATCATTTGTTTGTGCACTTCGAGGTGTTTGATTTTGATCTGACTGATGCGGAAATGGCAAAACTCTGCAGCATCAAGTCGAGTGGACGCATCATTCGGTGGCCTGGGTAAGTTATTCTCATCGTGGTTTTTTTCTAATCTCCAAATTGCTTTCTTTCTAAGAAAGCGTTGCTCTAGTGTATGCGAATGTGAAGTCGTGGTAGATAAAGGTTGTTGTGAATTGTGGGTGGCTTCATGTTTTTTTTGAGGACATTCATTCTCTTCTCTCCCAACTTCTATTTCTCTTTTAGTTTTGAGAATCACCCGGAATATCCGTTCCACGATGAGTACTAGCTATTCTGCTGCTGTCTCTCTCCACACAGGCGTGCGCAGTTGTGTTAATGCTTCTCGTTCTTCTTTCGCCTTCTTGTTACCCTTCCAGCCATCAACAAATAACTGACATAATTCTAGAATATGTTTTGCTGTGTTGTCGCGAGTGTCAGTGCGATGTGGAGTGACTTGGTTGGATGTGATGCAGAGGGAAGGATTGAATTTGGGACCAGTTGATGCATTGTGCCTTGACTGCACTTGAGGCCTTTTTTGTATAAGTGAAATCTGGACATTAATTTAAACCCACGGAATTTATAGGTAGCAGGGAGTGCCTTATCGTGGGTTTTATGTCTGGTTGTAACTGGATAATCCACTTGGTAGTCTGCTTCCCTTCATTCCTGCTTCCTAGTCGTAGTTGGGTGCCTATCGTGGGGGTTATTTCGAAAGTCCTTCACTTAGTTTTGGTTCTGGGTAGGCGTGGGTCCCCTCCTCTACCTAACCCATTCTCTTAGGGACATGACACTTCTGAGGAATGTCAGCTGATTAAGGGATATGCTTGGTAGTTTCGATGGGACTGGCTGCTAGGGCAAATTCTGTCTTGAACGTAATCGTTGAAGTCAGAGACCAGTAAACTTGAGTAAGTTCAACCAGGTAGCTAAGACCTACATCCAGGTGGTGAGTTGACGGTGCACCAACTGATCGGTGCTATTAGTTGACGGTGCACCAACTGATCGGTGCTATTTGAAATGATGTGTAGAGGTAGAAAGCTTCGCGCCCAATTCATAACTCGTGTAATACGTTTGTTGTGGAGAGACGGTTAAACACGAGGAGATGCTGCATCATGCGAAAAGGGGAAAACCTTATTGTTTCCATCCCATAAGTGGTGGAACAGGCTAACAAATGTATTAGCGGTCATCCATCCATGTCACACCCTGTGGAGTAGTTACTACATCCACAAAGCTTCACTTCTCGCTCGTGTGTGTTTGTGCGTATGCTTGGTGTGGATTTGGATGCAGTCTAGGAGTTGTTCAGTTTGCAAATTTGTTGCGATCGTAGTATGTGGTCGCACCTGCCTCACATCGGATCGTCTGCACGTGAGGGGCGATCGGCCTACTTCGCTGTAGCAATGCATACATTGATTGAAGTTCGGTCTAAGCTAGCATTGTCATTTATTTCCCCAAAATGGAATCCTGGCAGCATTGCAGGTGATTATTTGAGTCCATGCCCAATTCCAACAGCATCATCCTTCACCTCAAGTGGAGAGCGGCTCAACCAAACGCCTAACTGACGAATGCCTTGACGGCGGGTGAACGCCAGTCTGGTAAGTTACCACCAGTAATAGGAAAAGGCTCTTCCAAACCTTTGTAGGCCTTAAATCCCTCTTTCCTCCATTAATTAGGTCTCTCAAAAAAGCCAAGTGAAATTGCTTAGTGCTGAGCATTGTGTCTGTAGTCAGTTCTGTCTGTCTGTCTGTCTGTCTGTCTGTCTGTCTGTCTGTCTGTCTGTCTGTCTGTCTGTCTGTCTGTCTGTCTGTCTGTCTGTCTGTCTGTCTGTCTGTCTGTCTGTCTGTCTGTCTGTCTGTCTGTCTGTCTGTCTGTCTGTCTGTCTGTCTGTCTGTCTGTCTGTCTGTCTGTCTGTCTGTCTGTCTGTCTGTCTGTCTGTCTGTCTGTCTGTCTGTCTGTCTGTCTGTCTGTCTGTCTGTCTGTCTGTCTGTCTGTCTGTCTGTCTGTCTGTCTGTCTGTCTGTCTGTCTGTCTGTCTGTCTGTCTGTCTGTCTGTCTGTCTGTCTGTCTGTCTGTCTGTCTGTCTGTCTGTCTGTCTGTCTGTCTGTCTGTCTGTCTGTCTGTCTGTCTGTCTGTCTGTCTGTCTGTCTGTCTGTCTGTCTGTCTGTCTGTCTGTCTGTCTGTCTGTCTGTCTGTCTGTCTGTCTGTCTGTCTGTCTGTCTGTCTGTCTGTCTGTCTGTCTGTCTGTCTGTCTGTCTGTCTGTCTGTCTGTCTGTCTGTCTGTCTGTCTGTCTGTCTGTCTGTCTGTCTGTCTGTCTGTCTGTCTGTCTGTCTGTCTGTCTGTCTGTCTGTCTGTCTGTCTGTCTGTCTGTCTGTCTGTCTGTCTGTCTGTCTGTCTGTCTGTCTGTCTGTCTGTCTGTCTGTCTGTCTGTCTGTCTGTCTGTCTGTCTGTCTGTCTGTCTGTCTGTCTGTCTGTCTGTCTGTCTGTCTGTCTGTCTGTCTGTCTGTCTGTCTGTCTGTCTGTCTGTCTGTCTGTCTGTCTGTCTGTCTGTCTGTCTGTCTGTCTGTCTGTCTGTCTGTCTGTCTGTCTGTCTGTCTGTCTGTCTGTCTGTCTGTCTGTCTGTCTGTCTGTCTGTCTGTCTGTCTGTCTGTCTGTCTGTCTGTCTGTCTGTCTGTCTGTCTGTCTGTCTGTCTGTCTGTCTGTCTGTCTGTCTGTCTGTCTGTCTGTCTGTCTGTCTGTCTGTCTGTCTGTCTGTCTGTCTGTCTGTCTGTCTGTCTGTCTGTCTGTCTGTCTGTCTGTCTGTCTGTCTGTCTGTCTGTCTGTCTGTCTGTCTGTCTGATCGGAGCATTGTGTACTGGCATGGCAAAGCTCTCTAATGACACTCGTGTCACTGGCCAACAACGCAACGCTCCGCTGGTAGCCTTTCCGGTCCGATTGTGTGCACACCCAAGGAGGCAAAAAAATAAATCTCGGTCTTGTCAAGTGCTTCAATGAGAATGTGCTGTTGTCATAAAAGGTGCTTTGGCAGGAAGACGGCTGGCCTCCTCTCCGCGGCCGGTCTCTACATTGTCCTGTGTCTGTAGAGGTGTGATTTCAGAGGTTGTGGAACCTGATGTAAGGCTTTGAGCTCGTGTGACCTTATTGATGTTGGCGATGCCCTGAAACGACACAACCCCACGGCCGAGGTTGGGGATCATCCATTCTACAGGGGCAAACACTTTCATGCAGTTACTTTCCAGCTTCCCCCTCTGTTACGACCCAGTTGATTCACTTGGCTAAACTTCCAGTGATCCTCTCAACTCTTCTCAAGAACCCTCACGGACTGTCGTTTCATAACACCTTTAACTATTTGCATCTCTCCGTGCTTTTCGCATCCGCCAAGGCGGCGGAAATGGCTAAACATTTACCGTCCATAGGTTCGCACACACATAAATGTCTTGGTTGATATAAACTTTGTCAACTTCCATTGACTACACAGGAAAGAATTGATTGTATAGCGGACTGGTGCAAGTGAAGCCACTGCTCGTGGAAGGGAGAGAGAGAGAGGCATCACTCAGTACCCTACAGTTGCCACCACATCAGAGCACAAAGAAGTTAAATTTCAATGCAAACGTTAAGTGGTGATTGTGCTGTCAAACCACCAGATTGGCAAGTGCCCTTGTCAAGCACTGTTTACATGGCATATGCTTTTTCCCTTAAAATGTTGGATTTGAGTTAGCTGATGAGTGAATGGAAGACATTCAAAAAGGTTCGTTAAAAAAGCCTTATTCACTTTCTGATTTGACTTGTTATTTGCTAACCAAGATATCACGCCGAAGTCCGATCACGTGGATCGGTTGCATGTTATTTTCTGCCTTTGTGGCTTGAATAATACCTATCATATCCACTCCACGAGGTGTACTATTAAGCCCACTAAACTCTCCCTCCACATTAGCTTTCACAACTGTCATAATGCTTCCCTTCTCCACTTGTTTCACTTTGACAAGTGTCAACTCATCGCCAGTAGAGTCCACAGAAGTGCTTCGCTTTGTGCTTCTGTGAATGTGCTGTGACTGGGATGGATTTGAGGCACCGGCAGGTGGCTAGAACACAGACCGCCAGTACAGCTCTGCAGTGAGGGAAGTGAAAGTTGGGGATGAAGGCGAAGTGATAGGAAGGAACAAGCAGTGCATTGCCAGCGTTTGTTGTCTAGATGGAGGTAGACAATACGTAAGGCCCTTGTAGGAGGGCACCATGACATGTTTCAAGGCGGAACATCATCGTTAGTTATGGACCTCATCCAATGCATGCAACGTGGTTGCATGATGAAGCCACTTCCTTCTCCCGACGGACACGGGGTTGCTCCCCCCTTACGTAAACATGGAAGATGTTTCCTTTGGAGGCAAGTAGGCAAATATGCATAGCCATAGCCACCTTCACCACAATCTTCAATTTCATTAACCAAATCGCTAATTAACTTGCAACAATGTGATGCGTGCATTTGTGCCACAGTGTCTTGTCATTTGAGAAGTCTCCTGCGATTGAGTGGCTAATTGACAGATGGATGGGGTGAAAGGATCAAATGCGCAATCGTAGAACTGCAAATCGCACGATCTTTGTGAAACAGGTGCGTCAGAGCTGTTGCGACCTCAGGCACGAAGCAAGAGTCAAGACGTGTGGAAAGTGGTGGATGGCGCAATGCCTGAAAGTGGAAAGTGGTGGATGGCGCAATGCCTGAATGTGACCACAGAGCGCAATGAGAAACGAATTGCCGACTTCCCATGACACAACACTCCATAGCGTCAGCCTATTGAATATGAAGGGGCAGGATAAAGGAGGTAGAAGAGGTAGTTGAGTTGAAGCCAGAATCACCAACTAGATCGTGTTTAGCAACTCCCACCTGAAGGACCGGAGTTAGTTTAAAGCAGGAAGTCTAATGCAATGAGAAGGTGAGATGTTTCTAGACATCTTTATTATAAGCTCAGAAGGAATGCTCCATAGTCCAGAAATCGCAATCTCGGGAGAGCCACCACTTTCGTACATAAGAGATTTACAACTGTCTCCCCGCCCCTCACCCACAAAGCCTTGTTTAAACAACAGCATGAATCAAGGAGAGTCGTCATTTTAGTGAGGAAACTATCTGGGATGAAAACTACAATTCGGACAAAAACGTTTTTGCACTTAGAAAGTGAGAAAATATCAAATTTTGTTTGTACAACTGGACAGCACGTTGTTTGACCCTAATTACGAAGTTTAAACTCGCATTAAAGAGTTGTTGATAGAGCTGTGGTCGACGTGATGAGCATGAATCCATGTCTGCTTCTCAACAACGGTCAGAGGATTCCACAACTCGGCTTCGGGACATTTCGGGTGAGGCATTCTACCCTTATGCATTGCATGCGCATTGATAGGCTCCAAAAGAGGCGGTGAGGAGAGCCGTTCAGCTGGCTCTCAGAGTTGGATATCGACACATCGATTGCTCCATGATCAATGACAACGAGAAGGAGGTCGGCAAGGCAATAGCGACATCCATGAGGAAGCTCAACCTGAAACGTGAGGACATCTTCGTTACATCGAAGGTACTTCCGCATTGGTGAGGTGTACTATCCCTTGAGTGTAGTTTTCGTGTGGCAAGCACGCAGCCAATGATGTGGGCAAGGCCTGTGAGGTGTCACTGAAGAATTTAGGCCTAGAGTATTTGGATCTTTACCTGCTACACTTTCCCATATCGTGGAAATTGAAGAGGGACGAGCCTTTGAATGTCCATGATTCAATCACGAACGTTTTTGAGCGTCGCAAACTGGAGGACACATGGAAGGTAGAGTGAGTGAAAGAGGAGACTGGCATGGCATTGTAGGCAATGGAAGCGTTGGTGTCAAGTGGACTTGTGAGGTCGATTGGTGTGACCAACTTCCTTAAGGAACAATTGCAATGGCTGCTGAAGCAGTGCACGATTGGTCCGGCGGTGGTTCAGGTGGAGGTGAATGTGCACTTTCCAAACAGGAGGCTGATCGAGTATTGTCGGAAGGAGGGGATAGTGGTGGAGGGTTGTTCGCCTCTGGGCTCGCCTTGTTTCATGGAGTAGGTGTTTGGCCATGCCAACGCGGTCCTTTCTTTGGTGGATTGAGGTATCAAGTGAGTGGCATTTTGCGTTGCATGTAGAGGCCAACGGAACTGGCTGCTGGACAATGAGCACGTTGTGGAGGCCGCGCGGAAGCACAAGAAGACACCAGCACAGGTGCTACTGCGTCATGGTCTCCGGCGAGGCATCGTTGTGATCGTGAGGAGTGTCACTGCGGAGCTCATTGAGTCGTACTTTGATGTAGGTGATGAATGAGGAGAAGACACATTTGAGGCGTTGACTAGGTGGGAGTTGCTGGCGTGTGTTTCATGGGAGGTGTTTGTGTTTTGCAGGTGTTTGATTTTAACTTGAGCCACATGGAGATGGTAAAAGTGGACAGCATCGAGTGGAGCGGACCTTGGTTCTGGAACCCGGAGTAAGTGATGCCTGTGGTGGTTTTTGGGACTGAGAGGTGCTTTCTTTGAGCGAATGGACTGCCCCCTAATACGCAAGTGTGATGTCTTGGTAGTTGATCGTTATTGTCAGTTGTGGTTAGGCTGGCAATGTTTTTGAGGAGGTGCTGCATGGCCCTTTTTTTACTGCGTATGCTGGTGTCTGTTTCAGGCTGTCGAAGCATCCGGAATATCCGTTTCACGATGAGTGGCCTCCTCCCACAGTGCCATTTCCAACTGAATGAGCGTTTGTCGGCCTCTTGTGCACATTGTCTGCACCTTGTAGAATGGCTGTGAATGATGATGATGTTGTTGATGATTTCTCTTGGTTGTGTTTTCTGTTGTGTGTGTGTGCGTGTGTGTGCGCAGGTGTGAGTGCGGTAGGGATGCACGTGGAGTGAAATGGGGTAGTGAGGAGGAGTAATGTTGGGGCTGGTGGGTGAAATGGTCTTATTGACGTGGTGGGGCGTATATGTGATGTGGGGAGAGTGGAAAGTGGAATGAAGGAGGAGCGGTGGGAATTGCCGTGTGTTGGAGTGGGCGCTGTTATCGTGTTTCAGGTGTTTTCTACAGGTGGAAGCACTATTGTTGCGCTGGTCCGAACTCAAATGAATGGTTGCCTCTATCTGAGCAACTGTTTATGCGATGTGGACACGTTGAACGCATGTGGGGCTGTCGTGTAACGTGGGTTGCAGTGGTCTCACAGTTTGCAGGAAGCAGTGTGATAACCGCGCAGACGTGAGGTGGGTGCGGACAGTCTGCTTGCACTGCTACATTTGGGCTTGAATTTGCACGAGGTCGGTGAGACTAGTTGTAGTGCAGAGTTGCGAGAGATCGTAGGTGATGAAGAAGGGCGAAACAGCTATGTGGATGTAGTGTCGTTGGCAGTGGTTGGAGGGCAGCCTACTGATGCAGTTTCAGTAGGGTGGAACCAAGAAGGTGGGTCAAACAAGTAACCAGCGTATTGCACAGTCCTCCACACTACCATTTGAGAGTCCAACATGCTCAAATGCAATCCTAAGGGTTCCAAGTCGACAGATGTGCTTGTCCTGCTTAACTGCAATCCGTTTTGATCGGAAGCACCTACACAATCACAACCCAGCTTAGCCTTTACTTTGTCCACAAACTCGAGTGTTTCACTTAGGCTGATCTGCCATCGGGAATTTGGTCTGGGGATGGGAGAATGTGCTGGCCACTACACGCATCAGTAGCTAGCATTAGGAACACTGGTCTAATAGTCGACTTATGCAAGGTTTACACGAGATTCCGCGTTAGAACGTGGCACCCAGTTTGGGTCTAGTTTGTCAGTTTGTCGATGAGGTTAAGATAAGTCAACGTGATGCAGCATAGGGGCGCTGTTGCACCACAGTTGGCCTGAAGGCTCTCTCTGACCACCATCCACAGCAGCAACTTCTTAAGTGTTGGTCGAAAGGGTTATCATTTTGACAAACCGAGTCCCAAGTTTCCCCGATATGAGAGCATTGTTGAAGTAGGTGCTCTGTAATGAACATTCTACGAGGAGTTCGTGAACCTATGCTAGTCCTGCTCTTACAAACCCTGCTTGATCCTGTAATTTCTGTCACAAATTTGCTTTTAAATCGGTTTTATTAGATTTAACTGTAGCCATTGTGCTAGTCAGCAAAATTCCCGTCTTCAAATTCGGCCCTTGAACCGGACCAAACTCCAGACCCAGTAGAATGCTTGGAGGAATCAGTGACAGTGCGATCAGTTACCGGAGTTTAATGACCTACACGGTTGACCCGCTGGTGTTTCCTTCAGCGCTCACTGACGCTTATGGTTACCAAAATGAGCGCCGAGGATGTCCATGGGAAATAGGGAAGGGCTGTGTAATACCTTGTTTGTTTGTCAGCCTGCACCGTATTGGCTGGCCCCTTAAACATGCTACTAACCGCGACCCCTTTCTGTTTGCTGAATATCCATATTCTGGCCAAGTAATTCGCCCTTTTTCCTTCAAGGAAGTCTCTGGACAATGTCGAGGGAGTCAAAGTGTATGTGACGCACACCTATAGGTTCACGAGACTCGTAGCACAGGGGAAGATCATCCACACGGCAGATTGTGAAATGGTATAATGAGTAATCTCTCAATCTACCCCATTGCTACAGTAAAGTTGGAGTGCAAACGAGTGTGCAAGTGGGAAGGTGTTGAAAAAACTGCAAGATTATGGATGTCCTTGTGATGAAGGCACAACTTCAACGTGGTGACTGAACGATTGCACCCTCTCGCTGTCCTCATGCTATTCTGGCGTTACAAGGGAAGCCTTCATTTAAAGTGCAGACATAAATATGCCTTCGTGGCGGAGACCAAATATCCACCCATTCAGTCGCACCCACACACACACACACAGCTTTGCTGAATGCAGGTGTGTCAGCACTCTATCCAGGATTCTAAAATGGCAAAGCATTTGAATCAGCTCTCTACGTCAATCTGGTAAACGTAGTTGAAACAGTTCGAGAAAGATAACACTTACAAGATACCTTCACCAGATGTCCAATTTGCGGGCAGTGGAGTCTATCCGACCGCGGCACCATTCATTTGAACTCGGGAATTCCACTAAAAATGGAGGTTCATCTACGTAGGACTCTAAAATAGAGAAAGGAGAAGTGCTAGTTACGTCGTAAGTCCACTGCTCTGAACGTGGACCACCCAAACTTATGTTCAGTCGGTTTCTATCCTGCTGGTGGAGGGATGGAGTGGCGTCTTCCTTGCAATACATGGAACCGGAACATTTATCGAAGGTAGGCATTGTTTGCAATTCTTCTGAGAGGAGGCCTCACACCTCCTTCTACCATCATTCGATGCCTAATTCCTGTCAACCTAAGTTTCAACATTTATTGTTGGACAGCAAGGTTGATGCTGTTAAGATAAATTTTACTTTTCTCCTAATCCGTTTACCACTCGGCTCCTTTCCTGATGTTGGAAGTTCTAGCATTATTATTATAACAGGAAATGTATTACTGAAGTACGGAGGCTCGTTAGACGGATGTTCGTCCAGCCGAAGCTTGAGTACGCGCGGCACTTAATGCGGTGACAAACAATAAATGCAGCATGACAGCCTCGATGAAGTGGTCCCCCTGTCAACTCCTATCGATGTGCTCCCTTGACACTGTCAATAACTAAGCCTTACCACTGATGCTGATGAACCAAAGGCTGTTAGCAAATCAGGGTCCACTTTAGATTCGATAGAATTTGCAAACAACCATGCAATGGTTTCGGAAGTTAGCAGTCGTCACAACCAACCGGCTGTTTGCAAGGGATGAGTGAGGCAGTCCCTACCAAGACAGTTGAACAACCGTGATGCAGCATTTACTGGTGGCAATGAATGCCTGTCTAGAGTCAGTTCTGCAGTCCAAGTATCGCTATCTGGTGGACATGTGATGGGCAATACCATTCATTCCTAAGTTGGGCAAGTTCCTCACTCCGGTGTCTGCTTTTCCCGACGGGTTGTTGAAAGCGGTAGACGCACTACCATGACAGTATGAGCTGCGTTCACACGACTTCACTTCCTTTGACAATGAGGAAAGAGACGGCCGCGAATTTGTAATGGTCGCGGGTGTTGCGAAGACTCATGTCTGTCTGTAGTAGACGGGTGTCACGGTCGAAGTTGCTTCCACGCATTCGCGTCACAGTGATTGCGGCCGTCAAAAACGTCGTTTGATAGATATGTGAATGGTGGTGGTAGTGTAGCATGTTCACTTCCTATGTACCAGCGACCATTGATTCTGTGTCAAATTTGGTGACGATCTAGTCGCTTGGATATCCACGAGAAGGCATCAGCTACAGACTCCAATGTCTGTGGACGAAGCTTAGCCAACTTCAGCTTTTCTACTTCTTCACTGCAGAGGGAAGAAGTAGAAGCTCTATAGGATCAGCATTATCCCCCCTTTTTATCATCTCTCCTCCATACCCTTACAGGCAATACCAACATCCCGAATTCGTAAGCAGATTCAAATTCGCCAGGGGCACACGATTTGCTGCGTCGGCATTTCCCAATTAAGATGACATTGAGAAAATTGCGGTGATGTGTGGTAATTCATGCCAGTGCATTTGCCTAACATGGTCGTCAATGAGCAGCCACAGTGCTCACTTCCTCCAATCGAACTGCTTTGCCTGTATCAAAGTGGTGTCAGTCTTTGTCGAACCTCGATCGGAAGAGTCCTAACAGCTCTTTGGCGGCTACCCTTGACTACGCATGAGGCACTTTAAGTCAGTACGCCTTATTGTCCGAAACCTAGCTGAATCCAGTTCGGCAAATCAGTCGGAGTTTGATGAGGTCTAAATGGATAATTGTGATGTAGCATAGAGGGGCCACTGCATCACAGTTGTAAGGAATAGTTAAGTTTTTGTCAGGCCGATTTTCAAGCTTCTCCGATTCGATATTAGTGCTCAAAGGCGTGTCGAGGAGTGGTATCATTAGCCATGCAGTGACTCCGATGGCAATGGGAACTCACCGACAGCTGTCATTCATCTTGAAGGTCCTCATCACATTAGTTGTTTTGGTTTGCGATCAGTCTTCAAGAGGTAATCATTCCAGCTACCCCGGTCTGCAGTGATTACAGCTTCCTCGCTGTTCTAGAACAGCAGTAGTCATGTAGTTGCATTTCTACTAATAGGAGACAATACTTCTGCCTCATTTTTAGTCTTCGTCTGCATGAGAGCAGCATCCCATATCAGAGACACTCGACTCCCTGAATTGATAAGGACTGTGTCCTTCATGCAGTAGTTTGAACTTTCTGCAGGTCACTTTTGTGGGATATTGTTGACAAACAATGATGATGACACCAGGACACTCAGAGCCATGCCCATCCCACACAATGCAACGACCAGAGAATGCAGGAAAACGAGGCAGAAGAAAGGGGCGATGAAGTGTTTCATGATTAAACTATGGGCAAGTTATACTGTCTTTCGAGCGACAAACGCATGCATCCGTGCTGCAACAAATTTCTCCGTCCGGTCAATGGATTTGATACCGATCCACGAGATGACAAAATTAATGTCAACCAGGGCGTCTGTTTACGCAGGTATGTGAATGGTAAATATTTGGACATGTTCACTGCCATGACGAATGCAAAGGCGCAACGACGACGCGTGTTGAGGCACAACCTCAGTGGCTGCATCCCACCGTGCAAGTTGACTGGACAAAGGGAAACGGACTAGCCGTCCAGAGGTGTCATGGGAAATAATGTGAGGGGATGTGCGCTAGAAGTGTAGCTGCTTGACTTGATTGCGTAGCACCAAGGGCAAGAAAAGTGTGTTCCCTCTCAAGAGATTGCTCACTTCCGTTGATTGAGTGATCAACAACCTATGGCCTGGTACTGCCGTGATGAAGTTCACCGCATTTTTGTGCGTAAGCGCGTGTTTATAGAGCAATATCAAAGCAACGCCAATCGTTTACATTCTTCAGTCAAAAAACTGAACATAGGATCCAGTAATATGATCAATCAATCCATAAGGAAATCAAACGCAGCGAAGGCCACAACCTGTAAGATCAAATGACCCATTTCTTGACCTCGGAACTCATGTAATTGTGGGTTAGCTAAGTAGGTAATAGTGTGGAAAGAAACGAGGGCGTCGTGACCATGCCCGCTTGCAAAACTGTTCCCCAGCAGACACCTCTCGCGTATAAACAGAGGCGGAATGAGCTCTGACTCATTCAGGGTGACTCACAAAGATCGACTTCTACACTGTCTCGGTGAACTGAAATAGGAATTTGGGCAAAATGCGGCGGATAAGTTACCACAAGTGCGAAACGCTGTCGACCCATGAAAGTAACAATCAACCAATAACCAACGCAACACCATCTGACAGTATACCCAAGAACAGAGGATAGACAAGGTGGCTCAGCTCAACCCAGAACACAAACTGCGAAAAAAGGGCACCTTATGCTGGCACTTCTTTAATGCCGCAACAACAGTAGAGATCCAGATGCTGCATGTGCTCCTCCACCCAAGTCACAGCCCACCTGACTTGCATCTACAGAAACACAATATGCAGCATTAGAGCATTCTATTCGCCACATGAAGATGTTCCTTGCGGCGATGCAAACAGGGAGGAGGAAAAAGCAGGCAACCATCAATGCAGCCTCGAATCGCAGCATTACATTAAAAAGGCCGTAGGACAATGGCTAGCAATCATCTTTGAACGCATATTCCGGGTGATTCACGAGGCTGAAAGAGGAAAAAAAGGGCGACAAGAACGGGAACAGTAGGGATCTGTTTAAAGCCTCAGGCCAAGATCCACATAGCAAAACAATTTATGCCTAACAGGAAAATATTGACAGAACATGTATAGATGTATGCATCGCAGCGAAAATCTCAAATATCGCACAAGCCACAACAAGGTTAGCTTACGCTAAAGCACGAAAAACGCGCTGATTAACACCAGTGTTGTTGAGCTTCTCCATTTCCGCGTCAGTCAGTTCAAAATCAAACACCTTGAAATAAACAAAAGCGACACGACATTAAAGATCTAGTAAAAATGGTTCCACGGGGCATTCTCGAAGTGGGACTCACATCAAAATTCGACTTGATGCGTTCCGGAGTGACACTTTTCACGAGGACAACAATGCCTCGCTGCAGCCCATGACGCAGCAGCACCTGTGCAGGTGTCTTATTGTGTTTGCGAGCAATTTCCGCAACATTCTCCTCCTCCAGCACCGGCCTCACCTGGCCTCTGCAGGAAGCGTGCAAGATGAGTCACTTAAGAACCTAACTGACAAACAAAGTGGCGATGCCGGCTAACGCAGACTTACTTCACAAATCCAGTCGAACCGAGGGGTGCATAACCCTCAACCAATATGTTCTTCGAGTGGCAAAACTCAATCAACTTCGTGTTAGGCCAGTGAATATTCACTTCCACCTGATTCACCGCCGGCGGAATCGTGCATGATGCTAAAATGCGTTCCAATTGGCGTTTGTTGAAGTTTGACACTCCAATCGACCTGACAAGTCCAGCATGCACCAACTCTTCCATAGCCTAGAAAGTCCCACTAGTGTTCTTTCCATGAGTCTACCTTCCATGTATCCTCAAGTTTGTGATATTCAAACACCACTGAGTCTGGATCACTGTTATTGTATGGACCACCGTCCTTTGTTCTAAACGACTCAGAGCGGTGTATCAAATAAAGATCCAAATAGTGGACGCCAAGATCCTTAATTGACGTTTCGCATGCTTTACGGACGTCTTCAGGTGCGTGTTTGTCACACCAAAGCTACACACACATTAGACAACTTTAAGAAATAAGGGTGCACTTTTGAGGTAACGAAGATGTCTCCGCGTTTTAGGTTGAGCTTCTTCAACGATGCTGCTACCGCATCACCGACTTCCTTTTCGTTATCATACAGTTTGGCTCCGTCGATGTGGCGAAATCCAACGCTGAGAGCCACTTCAACGGCATTCGTCACTACCTCTCTGGGGGACTATGATTGTCACGAAATCAACAAAAGCAGTCCATATTACGTCAAAAGTTCCGAAGCCAAGCTGTGGAATCGTATAACCACTGTTAAGAGGCAGACTAGGATTATGGAACATTTGCTCGAACACAAAACAAACGACGAACTGGAGAACAAGCGCGTTAAAAGGGATTTAGGTCAGTGGACACATGTTATTTGATTACATAAACAAATTCCGTCAAGCATCTCATTTATTCAAAATAATAATCCTGTTGAGAATACTTCTTTGTAATACTTTGTTTGTTCGAACTACCGGTTTAGGTCACTTGGGTGGCCATCTTGTTCTAGCCGGTTGGTCGGCCTCCGGGTCGTGCCAACAGCCCCCAAGCCCTCTGTTCCCGGAATATATATATATTCTGCCCTAGTACTGCACCTTCTTTTACCTTAAGGGGAGCCTCGGGACGCTACATTGGTGGCAGCGGAAAGCGGACCCGACTTTGATGGATTTTATCCTGCTCCATGCCGCTTCTGGCAAACGTCGGCGTTGTGAAAGAAGTACATGTGCTACGGAGGGGAGAACCTTTGGTATCTCGTAACAGAAGGGTTGAGATCGACGTTCATCTTCGACATCTCCCTCGCCCTCGTGTTCGACAGGGAAGCTATTAACAACTGAAGCGACACTAGCCGTGGACTCCAAGCCCAGAGGAGGGCCAAGAGGCGCGCATTTGCTGCACTGAGTGCTACGCGGAATTGATGGCACTACAGGAACACATGCGTTCGAACCTCGACGACTGGGACGGTTAGCTCGTGGGTGCTTCTCGCAGCACTGATTACGTTGTGATGGCTGACACGGGAGGCGGACGAAGGGGAGCGTCGGGGACGACGCTCGAAAGAAGAGAGGGGCTGTGTAATACTTTGTTTGTTCGAACTACCGGTTTGGGTGACTTGGGTGGCCATCTTGTTCTAGCCGGTTGGTCGGCCTCCGGGCCGTGCCAGCAGCCCCCAAGCCCTCTGTTCCCGGAATATATATATTCTGCCCTAGTACTGCGCCTTCTTTTACCTTAAGGGGAGCCTCGGGACGCTACATTAAGTGCTAATGCAACGTTGCTCCATTTTTCCTGTCCTTCCATATGTTGTGTTACATTTTGGCAATTCTGCCAGGCATTTCACACAGGCTTACTTAATTTATCCAAAAAAATTAGCCTTTGCTAAACATGCTGCATGCATTTGGCTAGGTAAAATTGTGGTAATTCTTCATCCGTCTACCTCAATGTTGTAATACTTTGTTTGTTCGAACTGCCGGTTTCGGTCACTTGGGTGGCCATATTGTACTGAGCCGGGTGGTCGGTCTTTGGGCCGTGCCAACAGCACTCAAGCCCTCTGTTTCCAGAACACAATTATTCTACCTCCAGTACTATGCCCTCTTTTACCTTAAAGGGAGTCTCGGGACGCTATAAATGTTATACACCCACTGTAGCGTCCCGAGACTCCCTTTAAGGTAAAAGAAGGTATAGTACTGGGGGTAGAATACGTTTATTCTGGAAACAGAGGACTTGGGGGCTGTTGGCACGGCCCAAAGGCCGACCAACCGGCTCAGTACAATATGGCCACCCAAGTGACCGAAACCGGCAGTTCGAACAAACAAAGTATTACACCACCCAAGTGACCGAAACCGGCAGTTCAAACAAACAAAGTATTACACCCACCACTATCGCTGTCATGAAGATTTGCAACTTAGCTAATGCGGGTATTGCAGCGTCCCGACGCTTTCTTTAAGGTGATTGAAGGCACATTACTGGGGCATAATATATATTCTGGAAACAGAGGTCTTGGTGCTTTTGGCATGGCTCGGGGGCCGGCCAACTGGCTAGTACAATGTGGCCACTTAAGTGACCGAAACCGGCATTTCGAACAATCAAAGTATTACATAGCCCCTCTCTTCTTTCCAGCGTCATCCCTTACGTTTCCCTCAGCTGGGCTCCCTTGTCAGCCATCACAACGTAATCAGTGCTACGAGAAGCACCCACGTGCTAACCACCCCTGTCATCCAGATTCGAGCGCATATCTTTTTGTAGTGACATTAATTGTGCGTAGCACCCGATGCAGTAAATGCGCATATCTTAGTCCTCCTCTCCCACGACAATGTGTATCAATGAAAGATGGGGGTACGATTCCAAGTTTTCGAATGGTTCAAGACACACACAACACATATTGTGATTGCAGGCTTTTTCGATGTCGTGGAAGAGACGCAATGGTATCGTGGAACTCTGGGCAAATGGGGCGATCCAGCCTCATAAGAACAAAATGCATACGATCCAAGTGTGTAAAGCATAAAACCATGCTATCGATTGGCGTGCTGCATATTCTACATCTGTAAATACACATTTTGACGAAGATAGGCGAGTTTTCCAAGAATGGGAGAGAGAGATTACGGGGGATCACTCTTGGCAGTTCGATTGGACATGGAGTTCACGGTTAGTGTTGCTTCAGTTGTTAATAGATTCTTAGCAGAACATGAGGGCGATGGAGGTGCCGAAGATGGACGCCGATCTCAGCCCTTCTGCCATGGGATGTAAGAGCTTCTCCAATCCGTAGCACATGTACTTCTTTCACACCGCCAATGTTTGCTGGAAGCGTTATGGAGCAGGATAGAAATCCATCAAAGACGGGTCCGCTTTCCGCTGCCACCAATGTGGCGTGCCGAGACTTCCTTTGGAATAAAAGAAGGCATAGAACTAATGCAGAATATATATTCTGGAAACAGAGGGCTTGGGGCGTTAGCAAGATCCGGAGGCCGGCCAACTGATTTGTACAATTTGGCCACTTAAGTGACCGAAACCGGCAGTTCGAACAAACAATTTATTACACATGTAATCTATCCCATGTATGGAATGATCAAACCTGTGAGTTTTCTACCTCTTTTCCTGAGAGCTCGGTGCTTACGGATCTGTGGATTAGAGGATTCGTTTACTAATCAGGTTAGTATGGGGATCATGCCACCTATACAATCGCAGCAACGGCTGCCTAGGCTGAAGTAGACAGCAGGTTATACAAGCACTGGAATGGCGGTGACTGTGGTAACTTTCGTGCTTGGAGGTGTCTACAATCTAAACATCTAATTCGGTAGCACTAGGGGAATACTGACTGCACTGGTTCCGAAGAAATGCACGTAGGTGGCATTCGCTCTTCACTGTTGCTAAATAGTTTTGCTTCTGATAGTTAGGGAAGTCAATGGTGTATGACATTGGAGGACGGTGATGTCACTTCATTGTCATTAACTGACTAAGTTGAGCCATTGTAGGTGCTAATCACGTGAGCCACAATCTTGCTACATACCCCTCACTTGTGAGTCAGGCACGCACTACCTGATTCTACCCACACGGACCTACGTCTGCTCATTGGGGATGTGCTTATGTGTGTGTGTGCATGTGGGTGTGTCCTTTGTGCTGTGTGGTCACGCTTGTTTGCTAAAAACGCTCATTTTCTTGGGGAGAAAGAATGAGTGGTAAAACTAGTCTGCTGATTAAGAGAGAAAATGAGGTAGACGTGGAGGGATTTAAGTGGTGGTTGATAGGTCACTAGGGGAATGGAGACACTGTCTCGCCTTCAAGCGCATTATCTATTGTCATGACCTGCTTAGGCGAAATGGGCGTAGTTCGTGGGAAGGGAACCAAATTATGACCAAGCATGCAATGACTTGCCCTGACGGTGGAGCATTTTCCAACGACTTGTGCTTCACTGCACCTTCTACTACCATGGGTCCTCCGGGATCAGTTCAAGCAAGTGTAACGCAACCACGCAGTCACCCTCCAATGCTGATTGAAAATGGCGCGAGCAATTACTCCTATTTTGTAGAATTTCAGTCATTTTGCCTCTGCCCACCATAGCGTCAATTTCTTTGGCAATGAACTTGGTTTCAATAGGTGTCTACAGCCAGTGAATAGTGCAAATCAAGGATGATCACCACATTATTGCATTATTCTACCACGGTAGTCTTCAAATTCATTGCATATCACTAGATAGGAGATGTTGTAACCGTCTGTCTCCTTAGTTTCCTCGCAAGGTTCATGGGATGCATGCACAAGTTGTACACATCGCCCAACATTCGAAGGCATTCACTTGTGTAGTTTGGGTAAGGAACTTTGTGGACATTTTGAAGTTTCCGATGGGAAGTGAGACTGCTTTGAATCGGCTGTTTCGAAGTATAGGAGGATGGACAAGAAACAAACACGCTCTGGCGCCTGCATTAGCTGTTGGCTACTACCCATCAGCACTGACAATGTGAGTAACTGCAGATGGGCGGATGACTGTTGGCACTGCCGCCGCATTGCTGACGGTCTAAGAGGAGACCTTCTCCGAAACTACCAATCATGCGCAGTTTTAGAGCGCTGGCAACATTGTAACCGAGTATTTGGAGGAGGAGGGGGGCGAGGTAATGGTGGTGGTGGTGGTGGTGGTGGTGG